>JADRCD010210500.1:0-40187 GCA_019843815.1 Montemys delectorum
TTTTTTTTTTTTTTTTTTTTTTACATTATTGTTGTGGCAATGCTTGACTAATGCAAAGATAATTAAAATATAAATTCCAATATGCCAGGGAATTTCTTCTTTTTAATTTCCTCTCAAAATTACTAATAATGAAGTGCAAATCACTGAGGAGGGCTTCATTATATACTCTTTGGTATTCTTCTATTCTTTAAAAAAAATTCCACTTCTCCACCTATTAAGAAGCCATTTTTATATAAAATGAAACTTCTTGCAATATCATTTTACATAGTGCTCTTAAAGCATAAACTATATATTGTACACATTAAAATTTACTTTGAATAAATAGAAGATAATTTGTTTCTTATTGTTTTTTTTTTACAGAAAATAACACATTTTTAAATGTATAATGCCATGATACATGTACCTTTTCTTGACTTTAAACTTGACTTTAGTGTTATTCCAGAACACGTATGGAGCACTTATCTTACTCCCATGGCCGTATTCATGGTACACAAATAATCATATTCTTCATACAATAAGGTTGAGTACTCTTTTCTATGCTTCTCTATATACTCTTGAGAATGGTTTGTATACTTTATATGTAAGAGTGGAGAAGCTTGTGCATCCAGATAACTGATAAAAGTTTGATAGAATGACTTCAATAGTCTCTTAGTTTCTGTCTATTTTTCTTTACTCTTAACTATTAGGTTTAATGCATTTTCTTTATTCTATGACAGATGAATTAGGGAAAAATAAAACGAAATTGAAAAGAACTTGTTTGTGAATAAGGTTTCTCTTTGGTGTAGTTTAAAGTTTTTCCATGTTGAAACCAACTGTCCTATTTTCCCTCATCAGATTGTCCACCAGGGTTAGATGAGTGGCTTAGATTGATACTGATATCATTGACATTCTGCCATAGTCAGTGAGAAATCCAGTTTATAGGAAGAAGGTGGTGAGCTACTGAAGAAGACACTCAATTTTGCCCTCTGGCCATCACACACACACACACACACACACACACACACACACACTCATGCATACACAAGCATATACAAATTTGTACTTCACTAATACACATACAAATAATAATGATAACAAAAAAGCAACATAAGCTAGCTACTCACTAGAAACATTATTTGCAGAGAGTCTTTCCATTTTGTTGACTCCTAACATGGATATTCAGTCCAAATACAGTTCCTTTCTAGGGAACAAAGTATCATTTACACTTGACACTTTGTCTAAGTTAAAACTTTGCATCCCCTTGGCTTGAGATTAAAAACATTTGAGGAGAATACTTTAATGTTTGAGAACAGAACTTTTGCCCCCCATCCCTTTTCTCCTCGTGTCTATCACCATTTCCTATGAGTTGCATGTATCTGGGCAAAGAATGGGGCATTTAGAGAAAAATGAAAAAGAAAACACAAATAGTAGTTGAAACAAGATTTCATGGCCTGTAATTCCCACAGAATTTAGTAAGCATTGAATCCAATCTGCATTACAAAATAGTCCATGCAAATGTTTTAGACACTGAAAGAGGGAGGGATAAAATTTTATTTAAAGTAGAGAGAATCAATTTAGTTGAATACAGTTTGATGACAACTGGACTTTATTCAAATCAATTTCCCCCAAACAAAAATTAAAACACGCTTCCTCTTAAGAATAGTTATGCAAAAATCTTTGCTGCTGGTAGTTTCTGAGGGTATTTTTTGGCATAAGTAACTAAGAAAACAATATAATTTGAATCTATTTAGTGTAACAAAAAGAACTATAGAAATTCTAGAAAAAAAGTTATTGAGATACAAATTAGTTTATATGAAAACACTAAAAGGAAAAACAGTTTGTTCATTGAAAAAAAAAAACTCACTTCTAAGCCTCTGTGTAATAGTAAGTTAAATTATTCCTAAACAGGATTTATTCAAAAAAAAACTCCATGACTTTCTTATTCTAAAGAAAACAAATATAAATGCTTGAGTCACACCATGCTATATGCAAGCTCAGGCTAATGTTAGAGCCAGATGTCTTGAACACATATTAATTGGTGGTTGCTTTTTGTGACTTCCATCCAGGAAAAATAATCCTGCTCATTTCCTCCATTTTCTCCTTTTGCCTTATTTACTTGGAAGTGAGCTTTTTGTTCTTTTCAATGGGGTCCTACTTCTATAATACTAGATTTCTAATAATGTCTGTCTTACTGTTTAATACACATTGTGAGTAGATTTTTTTTCTTGATGGATACTGTGCAAGTTTTTGTTAAAAACATAAATTGCAATTTTGAACACCTAATGTTAATTTTAATGTAATAAAGCAACTTTGTGATTTCTTCTTTGGGTTTTTTTCAGAATGTATGTTCTTCCTGGTGTTTTGTGTGTGTGTGTGTGTGTGTGTGTGTGTGTGTGTGTGTGTGTGTGTGTGTGAGAGAGAGAGAGAGAGAGAGAGAGAGAGAGAGAGAGAGAGAGAGAGGAGGAGGAGGAGGAGGCTTTTTATGTCTTTGTCTCTCACAAGTAGTTATATCAAACATACTCAGAACCTATTTTAAAGCTATTGTGGTAGCCACAGTTTTCTCTGGCTTCTGGAAAAGTAGGCTTATTGGGAAAGTTGAGTGTCACATTCCTTTTAAATTATACTTATAGACTATTCTATTATCTCATTTTTCTTAAGGTAACATTACTTGCAACTAACCTTAATAATATATAGTACTAACATTCTTCTTCCAAACTTTCCCATATATGAAATGTTAAGCAGGTATTCTAGTTTCCTGGTTACCACAGTAATAGCAAATGCTTTTCTAGCTTACATTATTGTAACTATTGTTGTTACACCCCTCCTCCCCACACTACTTTTCCTAAAAGTAGCTTTGTTATTCACTGCTTTGTTTTGAAATTGTGAGTGGGAAGGGGTTGTTAATGACAGTGATCTACTTTCATTATTATTATTATTATTATTATTATTATTATTATATCAGCAAATGTCAAACCAATATTTGATAGAAAATAACCGTAAAATTTATGTATTTTTGGACATGGTTCTTCAGAAGAGCTACAGGCTATTTTCTAATGCAAAGTTGAAAATTTGATTTCCATATGTGCTGAGATTTTCCACAACTTTCCAACATGAGCAGCTACACAGATGTAATTTTTTAAATTCATAAGAAGTCATGACTGGGGCCTCTGTTCAAGTTTATCACTTAAGGTTCTGTTACCTGTAACAAGTCTTATGGGAAAAACACAACATGGACCAAATAACAAAATCTGTAACACCCACTTTGTGTCCTGGATGGTCATGTGGTCAAATCTGACAGTGGTGGATTAAGAAGGCCAACGTTTATCAATCCATCAACCTAGCATTCATCTATCAAGTCTCTAATTCATTCTACACTAATCTGAGCTGTAGCTACAAATGATATAAGAGAAGATGATTTATAATTTAAACATGTACGTTTACATATATATTAATCTTTTGGGGTCTTCTTACTCTTCTACTTACATGAAGATACATAAAATATGCGAAACCTTTATTAGTTAAACCCCTAATGTAACTCCAGAAGTTACATATGTATCCATCCATTTCTTCCTAACATATTTAATGATCATATAATATGTAACACATTACAAAAACAAATATTTTCCCTTTTCACCTTTTTATTATGATAATTATTTATGCATTTTTGGCCTTATATCATGAAGATATATTTTTAATGACTTTTTATTACGTTGACAAATATATCTGAAAGATATATTTCTGATTTATGTATATTTAGAATTACCAGGCATTTGTTTTTTTATTCAGTTGAATTATTATTTATTATTTTAATTACGGATTCTGAACTGAATCACAGAAAAGTAGAGTGAAATCTAGAATAGATAGTTATATGAAGAGGTTAATATGTGTTCAATATGTATGCATGTAATAGTAAACGCATCTGCTTGCATTATTTTATGAATCTCAAGGGCAAATGTGAATTCTCATCATAAATTCCAAAACAAAAGTAACATACTTTTAATTTGTGACTTAAAGAAGCAAGTAACAAAGCAAAATAAGCAAAATTAGAACTTGTAACTAGAAGGTAATTAAGTTACTTTATCTGAATTGTCAGGGTTCTCCAAAAATTTGAGGTCACAATTATGTTTCCAGTTTAATTTTCAATCACAGGCAGTTTAAAGAGTAAGCAGGCTAATATTTAACTGTCAGTTCTTCCATGGTCTTGATTTTTTTTAATGAATAATAGAATGCAAGGTTATTACTTTGCCAAAACACAGAAATACTGCTTGGGGGTATGATTTGCCAAAGCGAAACAACTTTGAAGGCTGAGTTGGCTTCACTAATGACAGCTTTGCCTGACACTACATCCTGCTTCATCATGTGTCCAGGCGTTACACATTGCTCATAGTGCAAAGCAGTTGACAAGTTGAAGATGACCAGGCCTTTTGTCAAAGCTAAAAATGTAGCTTCTGGCCAACAGCGTAAGAGCTCTATCAGTGTGAGTGACAACCCAAGACACTGGTGGTAGGATCATCAAAATGAGAGTTACCACTGGATTGCTTTTTGTAGTGCTGGTTTCATTTTGGGCAGGAGAGAGAGAGAGAGAGAGAGAGAGAGAGAGAGAGAGAGAGAGAGAGAGAGAGAGAGAGAAGAAGAAGAAGAAGAAGAGGAGGAAGAAGGAGGAGGAGGAGGAGGAGGAAGAAGAGGAGGAGGGAGTTTTATGCTAATGGATTTAAATAAAGACACGTGTGATTTATGTCTAATAGTTTGATGAAAGCAGGATACTTGTACAAGCATGTATTTGTTCCTGACAGTAACACACTTTACTACATTAAATTCACATTCCACCTCCTCACTAGGAAACCAAAAATAGGCAAGTTTATATGAAAAATAACACAGAGATATTTTATTTAAAACAACTTCTAAAAACATTTACTTTAATAATCTCTCTAACCTTGTTAGTGATGAATGTATTTGAGAATCCAGTGTTAATATAAAGAAGGTTCTCTCCAGTTATATCATTAAGATGCTCAGCACTATGCTATAAAATAATTTGACAGTAGAGACATGGAGGAATTGAAAAAATTATTTTGGTAACCAAACGACCATGATTTTACAGTGCAGAAGCTAAGGATTGTTTAATGTCGTGAAACATAAAACAGAACATCTGAGCAGGATCAGGCAAACTTATTGAATTCCACTCCGTAATTCATATTATTCAGCTCTTTGGTTCACTTTCATCTTATAAATCATTAAATCACTACCAGCCAGTCACTGTCTGCCTTTTCTAAATATTTCTAAACACAATTATCATTCTCTATGTATCATTTGTATGCATGTTGAAAATAGAAGGCCAGTTTTTCTTGGAACCAATATGTCTATATTGTTGATATGTAGGAGAAAAGATGAAAAGAAATATAAGATGGGAAAAGCCTTTGATATTGGAGTTATTTTTCATGAATGGAAATAAAAATCACACTCAGTCCATTACTTTTTAAAGAACTTAATGTGAAATACTATGGGACGTCTGAAACTCAGAAATAAAAATAGTACTTAATCATAAATTGTTTGCACCCTGTATTTATTCAGAGATCAGCTTTACAAAATCAGGTGGCTCTGTGTTCATCGGACATAAAAATACTTTATTTACAAGGAAACATACATATATTATGTTTCCTTTTTTTTAATTAAATATTTTCTTTATTTACATATAAATTTTCCCTTTCCCAGGTTCCCCTCCAAAAACCAAACAAACAAAAACAACAACAACAAACTCCTTTTGCCTCCCCCCTCCCCATGCCTGCCACCCCACCCTCTCCTACTTATTGGCCCTGGCATTCCCCTACACTGGGGCACAGAACCTTCACAAGGCAGAGGACCTTTCCTCCTATTGATGATCGATTTGCAATCCTCTACTATACACATGCTGCCAGAACATTCAGTCCCACCCTGTATAGTCCTTGATTGGTGGTTGGTTCCCTGGGAGCTCTGAGGGTACTAGTTAGTAATTGTTGTTCGTCCTAAGGGGCTGCAAACCCTTCAGCTCCATAGATCCTTTCTCTAACTCCTTCATTGGGGACAGTGTACTCAGTTCAATGAATGGTTGTGAGCCTCTACATCTGTATTAGTCAGGTATTGTCAGAGCCTCTCAGGAGATAGCTGTATGCTTGTCCTTCCTTCAGTCTCTGCTCCATAGTTAATTTCTGCCACTCCTTCTGTGTGTGTTTGGTTCCCCTTTTTAAGAAGGAATGAAATGTCCACCTTTTGGTCTTCCTTCTTCTTAAGTTTCTTGTGGTTTGTGGGTCGTTCTTCCTGTGTTCCAAACTTCTGGGCTAATAATCACTTATCAGAGAATGCATACCATGTGTGATCTTTTGTGATTGGGTTACCTCACTCAGGATGATACTCTCCAGATCCATCCATTTCCCTAAGAATTTCATAAATTCATTGTTTTTAATAGCTGAGTAGTACTCCATTGTGTAGATATACCACACTTTCTGTATCCATTCCTCTGTTGAGGGACATCTGGGTTGTTTCCAGTTTCTGGCTATTATAAATAAGGCTGCTATGAACATGGTGGAGCATGTGTCCTTATTACATGATGGAGTATCTTGTGGGTATATGCCCAGGAGTGTTATGGCTGGGTCCTCCGGTAGAACAATGTCCAATTTTCGGAGGAACCGCCACACTGATTTCCAGAGTGGTTGTACCAGTTTGCAATCCCACCAGCAATGAAGGAGTATTCCTATTTCTCCACAACCTCTCCAGCATCTGCTGTCACCTGAGTCTTTTATCCTAGCCAATCTCACTGGTGTGAGGTGGAATCTCAGAGTTGTTTTGATTTGCATTTCCCTGATGACTAAGGATGTTGAACATTTCTTTAGGTGTTTCTCAGCCATTTGGTGTTCATCAGTAGAGAATTCTTTGTTTAGCTCTATGCCCCATTTTTTAATAGGGTTATTTGGTTCTCTGGAGACTGACTTCTTAAGTTCTTTGTATACATTGGATATTAGCCCTCTATCAGATATAGGGTTGGTAAAGATCTTTTCCCAATTTGTTGGTTGCCGTTTTGTCCTATTGACAGTGTCTTTTGCCTTACAGAAGCTTTGCAACTTTATGAGGTCCCATTTGTCAATTCTTGATCTTAGAGCAGAAGCTATTGGGGTTCTCTTCAGGAAAATTTCCCCTGTGCCTATTTGCTCGAGGTTCTTCCCCACTTTACTTTCTATTAGTTTCAATGTATCTGGTTTGATGTGGAGGTCCCTGATTTTTCATGAATGGAAATAAAAATCACACTCAGTCCATTACTTTTTAAAGAACTTAATGTGAAATATTATGGGACGTCTGAAACTCAGAAAAAAAATAGTACTTAATCGTAAATTGTTTGCACCCTGTATTTATTCAGAGATCAGCTTTACAAAATCAGGTGGCTCTGTGTTCTTCTGACATAAAAATACTTTATTTACAAGGAAACATACATATATTATGTTTCTTATGTTTAATTCAAGCTTATCTGTCCTGTCCCCTAGTCCCTGATTTTGCAGTTGAGTGTAAAATCACTTAGGGTAATGTATACTTTGAGAAGTGTATCAGAGGACAGGACCCCACAACAAAGTCATCAGAAAGGACACATACAACCTGCTACACACTTAGGGTTATTTCACAACCATCACCCTATGTGAGATCATTATTAACTGAAATATTGCTATGCATGCAGCTCATGAATCTAATACATCATCATACTGCTCGAAAGTTATGAAAATAAGCATACGTACTGGCAAATGATAGATAGATGAGTGATAGATAGATAGATAGATAGATAGATAGATAGATAGATAGGTAGAAAAATAAACAATAGATCGGAAAGAACAGAACTCATCTGACATTTTTTTTCAGCGTTTAGGAACTTTATTTTCCTTCCACCATTTCCCGCTTTGCTCAGGTATCTGTAGAGCATTTCAGGACCACTAAGTGGTGGCTCCAGCCCACACAGTATCCTGGGCTGTAGAAGCTGCTGACCAGTCCTCAGTGACTGGCTGCTCACTTCAGTCTTCCGTGGGGAACTGCACACCGTCAGACCAGTTGGCCACCTCAGGCAGCAGTGAACTCAGGGGCTGGTGTGGTCCATTCACCCAGGAATTCCTTTTTGGTTACAGCCTTCTCAGCAGCAGCATGCTCCTCCTGCTCAATCTCCTCTGGGGTTTCTGTAGAAGCAAAGATCAGGCATAACCTCCCATGGGTGCTCACAGAAGATAGTACCCCTCATGTGAAGTACTTTCCTGATCAGTATCCACCACATCAGACCCACTGAGTGAGCTCCCTTGTTGCATGGGATAGCAATGTCCACATAGCACAGGGGAGGATCTGTGTTACATAGAGCAATGGTGGGCAGGTTGACTTAAGGGGCCTCTGTGAGGGGCTGGTGGTCAGCCCTGGGATCTACCAGAAGCTAGGCTCCCTGAAGGCTGCTTGGATCTGGTTAGTGAAGATCACAACTGGGAAGCGGCCTACAGTTGGAGTGGCTCCTGTGGCAGCAGCAAACTTCAGCACAGCTCGTTGGCCAGTGTTCTTGGAGGAGATGATGCTGATGTCAGCAGGGTTCTCAATGGCAAAAATAGCTCGAGCTGTGAGCAACAGCTTCTCCCAGGCGCTCTTCAGATTTGTAGATCGACTGCTTCATCTGAAAGTCAAGGTTGGTGCCACCTACGTGGGTTCCTGCAGCAAGGAATTTGGGGACATTCTCCTTCACCAGCAAGATGTCAAGGCCTCCCAACATTATGTAATTTTCCCTTTTAAGTTACAATGGGAACCAAGAACAACGCCATATGGACCTGTCTCTGGGTACTTCAGAAAGCTCATCTGACATTATTTCATGCCAAAATCCACACGTAAGAAGTTCAACTCTGTGAGTGGCTCTAATGGGGTATGAGGTCTCTAGGAGATCATTACGGTATAAAGCCAGAGTTTTCACCGTTGGGATGAGTGCTGCTGAAGGTTTGAGCTTGCCTTTTCCAACATAGGGATGTTTTCCAAAGGAACTGTGTAAAAGGCAGTAAATTGTAACTTAAGAGATAGCAAAGCTTTGGACATTATGGTACCTGATCCAACCTCCAGAACAATGAGATAAAAGGCTTGTTGGGTATAATCTTCCATTGTGTAATCTTTGGTTATGACACTCCAAATGAACTGAGAAAAAGTGACATTTGTGTCTTGAAAATATAAAGAAAAGAAATTTTACAATATTATTAGTTTATAAAATGAATGTTTTTAATTCTATACTTTGGAACAGTGATGATAATCAGAGTATGATTTTGTAAACACTAGGGTAGCAGGTATTTATTTAGACAGGAGAGAAAGCACTCCAATCTCTGTAATGGTGCATTAACTCTACTTCTATAACTTATGAAAGTAGATGGCAGACTATGACCTGAGCCATATTTTCCATGCACAAATGTATCCTGCTCTTCCTGCTGTTGATCAGGTGGAAAGAGTGTGTACAGGACTCACATGAATGGGAATCCCATAATTCAATTTGTTGTTAAATATCATAAAGAATTAAGGAAAGATTAAGAAACTTTCCACTAAAATGTGAAGAACAGAATACTGAAGAAGGAGAACTATTAGGCTGTCCCAAGATCTAGTTTGGTAGAAATAATAATATAAATGCTATTAAAAGAAGTTTCACTTTAGTTGTACAAACTCTTACTAGATTAAAATGGATATTTTATATTAGCTCTGTCTGTTTTCCTGTCACGAAGTTACATGTGACATAGATATCTGGTCATTGTATGTCTTTAGCCACTTCATGAGCATTTTCAAGATTTTATAATAGTTCTGGCTACCAATGTTTCTGGAGCTTTAATAATTCATAATAAATTAGAGGTTATATAAATAGTTTAAATTTTAGTATATGTGCATGTGGGAATATTTTTATGTTGGTCCCTCAAACACATAAGTGTTTTTCTCATAAGTGTATCTTTTCTTATGGGTATAACTATATTAGCATGGTAACCCTAATTAATATAATTTAATTTCCTATGATTAATTTTAACTCCAAGTGGGAGTTTTCCTAAGTGTATGCTAATGTGTAAACCTAATAAATTTCAGAATTATTATCACTTTGTGATAATGTGACCTGATTTTGTGATATAATGCATACTCCATTTAGACTCTTTTCCTTACATATTGTAGGTATCATAAAATGCTCAGATGTAATTATCCCAAAAGCAATATCATACCACTGCCAGAGAAGATGGCTCTTTGGGAGTAAAGAATGGAACTTAGACATTTTTTCATTTGTTGGTTTAAATTCTGTAATGAAATAAAAGGGAATATGGGAAATATAATGACTGTCTACCTCAAGTCTCATCATCTATACCTAAAGATGTTCTCCTATGGCTCAGAAAAAAACTGGTGGGTTTTATGATGTATGGAATGCAGAGCTATGTGCAATTTGACTTGGAATAGAAAATACAGAGTTAGAGAGCTCATATGGCATCAGCTGGACTGAACTGCTTTCTTTCAGCATGAATAGTTTTACCTGCTCTCTCTCTGTTTTCATAATTCAATATTGATAAGTATTTTTTAGCAGTTAGATTGTAATATACATAAGTGTAAGAGTGAACAAAGAATTGAATAAAGACAATATAAAAACCAGAATAAATAAAAGAAGACTAAAGAAAGATGGTAGGTAAGTTATTATTTTCCTCACAGTTCTATTCATGCTATAATTTGTGCTTTGGATGATAGGCTTTGCTATGTAACTTTGATGCTTGTAAAGGATCTTTTAATACATATTTTTAGTTTGGGGCATTATAAAATACAGTGTGAATTTTATCACATCTTTTATGTTTCCTTTTTCTTAAAATGTTAAAACAATCTTAACTGGGCAGTGGTAGCACATGCTTTTAAATCCCAGACCTCCGGAGGCAGAGACAGGTGAATCTCTGTGAGTTCAAGGCGAGCCTGGTCTACAGAGTGAGTTCCCTGATAGCCAGGGATACACAAGAAACCCTGTCTTGAAAACACAAAGGAAGAAACAAAAAACTAACAATCTTAGAGAGCTGCAGTCTTTCCAAGGTTTAATGATTTAGAAATCTATTAATCACCATAGATTAAAACAATAGCCTGACTCATAAATAATACAGAGAGGATGTGAAGCTGAGGTGGACCAGGCTTGCAGGGTATGTATTAATGGTAGGAACCTTGTCAAACTTATTAACAAGAGTGTGCTCAGTAGAAGCTTGGCTGCAACCACCTTCAAAGCCTCTTCCAGTTCACACATTTGTAACAACTTCGTGATTCTCACATGGAATCTTGCCACTAGAACTAATAACCAACTAACAAAGGAAAATAGAATGACTTTGCTTAGGGTCAACGTGCCTGCAAATCAATGAGGCATGAGTACATTTTCCTGAAATTCTTTCCTTAAAAGTAATTGGAACATTTTCTTCACCTTTGAGTATCTTTTCTACACACTCCAAGGGGCATACACCCAAAGACCCCAAATACTTCCCACATTACTATAATCTCCAGTTTCTGCCTACTACTTCATCTTTTTATATTTTGCATGAAGAAGATCCATGTCTAGAAAACAAATTGTATTTGGCATAACAAAATCTCACACCGTTTAGTAGTAAAAAATGGCAACCACTTATTTGTGGTCCAATCCTACAAGCTAACTTCTGCAGGTTGCCTTGAAGAAAGCCAATTTAAGGTAAGTATTTTATTGCCAGTGGCTGGATCATGTGGCTGGAGAGGACAAAGACAGTTTGCACGGGGCCATGAACTTTCATTTGCTTCTTCCTCTGATGAGCTGTTGAATCTGGCATATCTCCCATGATGCCTTGTATGGCATGCCTAGGGACGTGGCTACCATTCCTGCCTCTTTTGAATGCTCTTGAAGCATAATAATCATAATTTGTTAGAGTTTTACTATTTCTATCGTGAGAATAAGAATTTTAGGTTAAAACAGGTAACCGTAAATGCACTAAACATGATGTATGCCAAGCTCTCTGTTCCATAGGATCAGGACTGGTTCTGTGCTTAAGAGGCCTATATGCAACTTGATTTCATGGTCCCAGGGAACAGGAGCCATCATTGGAGACTAGATAGCACACAGCCTGTTATACAGAGGAGATGGCCAGAGGTCACAGACTTTCAGATAAGGTGAGAATGTTGCTGGGAAATTGAAAGTTAGAACTTTAATAGAGCTTACCAACTGCATGATTTGTTATTTTCTCCCTCACATTTTGACAAAACAACATTCATGCCAGTGTGCTTTTGTTTGTGGCAATATTATAAAGAGCTAGGGGAATATTATATACACACTTTAAATGTCAATCTGAGATGATGTTTGACTTTTCTTCTCTTGAAGGATACTACATTCTGATTATCATGACTAAAATAAATGATTTTTAGTAATAAAATAATTTAAATTCAGTTATTGGAATTAATTACAATCATTTCCTCTTGTCTTCTTATTTTTTAACTAGTAATTCTGTTAATGAGAAGCATGTTTAAAACAGACAAGATATATTTTGAAATTTAAACTAGTTAAAATTTTCAGTGCTAAAATTGAACTTGAAAAAAAGGGTTCTCATTTGTTATAGTAGAAAACAAATAATCCAAGCTTACAGTGCATTTGTTGGGCATTCTAAATACAAACATGTCTTTATATTAAGACTGTCCTTTAGAATGAGTAGACACCCAAGGGACATGGAATGTGGGATATTGATACTTTTTTAGTGAAATTCCCTTTAAGATGTCACTATCAGCAGGGTATTGGGGCTCATGGAGGAAGGAAAGGTGAATATTGAGAATAATGAGGAGAAATTCGGGCTAGTATACCAATAATATTTCAACAATAGGAACCTTACTTCACTTATCAAATTTTAGGAGGAATATTATATCTAGAAACACAAAATAGGCATTAACTCTTCCACCCAGTGAACAAATCGAAGGAACAAAACAACATGATGATATATTAAGAGTGAAAAGAAAGGAGAGTATGGCACAGATGGTAAACAAAGCCAGAAATCAGAGCACAGGGTGACCGTGCCTTGCTACTCAGATATTTTCAGTGAGTAAACTAGGATGGCTTGTTTAAGTTACATGGTCAGAGTATATTTTCCTTTTCCTTGTTCTAGGCATGTACATCAATTCAAATGATTTCCATATTGGAATAAATGACTTGGCTATAGATACAGGTGGAAGAAATCGTCCTCTGGAAGTTTTCCTATTAATTCAAAACAGAAACAATCTGTCTCCATTCACCTTCTCTTCTTCTTGGGGTTCTTTAATAATTTTCTCCAGATTCAACTGCATTGGAGCAGCTACAGCTGCAAAACACATTCAAAGGGAAAATGAGAATAAAGGCAGAGGAGTGTTCATTCAGCTGTACATCTAGGATATCTGTTTTTTGTTTTGTTTTGTTTTTCTTTTTCTTTCTTTTTCTTTTTTGAAGTGCCCGTAGAACATAATCTAATAGTCAGATTGCCACTCCTATCAGTGTGCATGCATATTTGCCTATGTGCAGGTTTGTGTTTGTTGCATGATCATGTATGCACACGCAAATGTGGATCCATGAGTATGTATGTGTATGCATTCATAGGTACATGCGTGTGCTCATTTTTAATTCCCTTCTATCATTGAAGCATTGTCTTAAGGAGCACCAGAAACACCCACATAACTCATAAATGTTTCACTAAGGAAATAAATTTGAGGAGAGATTTTATTTAACAAATAAAAATAGTTGTAATAATTCTATCATGTGTTTAACTTTGGTTAGGATTAAAAGTTCAAAGTAGTCCCTGTATAATCTTACATTTTTACTTGTGAGCAGAGCCATGGATAAGGAGGGTTTCTATTTGATCTAAGTGTCTGACACACAGTGAATGGTTGTGACCACACAAGATTAAAATTTTTGGAAATAAACTTTTAGACAGGAAACGATTAAGTCATTTTCCTACAAATATAATCTTTTAAGAACCATGTCCTAGCAAAATACTACACACTTTTACAGTGTTGTAATAAAACCAAACTGGAAATCTCAGTGTTTTGCCCAGGATGTTTTGTGAGCAAGGTATTTGAAAGGTATCAGAAGGATAAATGAAAACAGCTGGAGAAAATTGCTTTAGTGGCAATAGCAGGCCTGTGCTAGGACATACATGTCTGGCCTCAGCTGTGAGGTACCACCATGTTCTTTATAGCTCCTCTCAAAACAGTCTCCATCAAAAGGTGTCAATTGGGTTTTATTGGTGCCAGGAGCGCTACTTTTATGAATGGTTGTTATTAAATATGTGGGTATAATATTAATAACTATTCATTAGGACAAACTCACTATGTCTAACAAGATGATAAACTTGTATAAATGATCAAGAAGTTCAGAGAAGTCAGGCAGTTTTTAAATATATAAGAAAACATATCTGGCCCCAGAATCTATTCTGACACTTAGCCTAGAATGGAGAAGAAACAAGAATGAAATGGAAAAAAAAGCCAGAGTCTGTTGAAATTATTATACTCAGGCAGTTTGCAAATAAAGTATCCTACAAAATATCTTAGGCCTTTTGTTTATTATTTGTTTGATGCTGTATTGGTGTGTAGCCTGGCTGCTCTGGGACCAAACATTTAGCCTAGGCTGCTCATCTGAGGCAATTTATCTCCTTCGCATTTCCAAACACTCGAATCACAGGTGTGCCTGACATAGCAGTTTGATAACATTTTTACAGTCGCTGCTCTTATACAAAGGTATGTGCAAGTATGTATTGTGAAACGGGAGGCTCGAAGAAGTCATATGTGAGGTATCCATGTCCATTTCTTCATACAAATAATGAAGGAATAAAAACTTTTTTCAAAAGTGTACTCTTAACACCTAAGAACCAAGGACATGTTTGGCAAACTGCTACTTTTCATTAATAACTGACCTTATTACATGTTAATGCTTATTCAGTTTGTTTATAAAATTTCAAATTATAACTTTCTGTTGAGTTAACTTTTCATTTTATTTATTACAAACAAAAGGATACTCTAAAATATTTTTAAAAGATTAAAAAACCTTTTTAATTAAAATATAATTGTTTCATTCCCTCCTTACCTCTCTCTAACCACTCTTGTGTCCCCTACCTCCAATCCTTCTCATATTCCAATCCTTCAATATCTCCCATTTCCCCAGTGCTTCCCCAGTGACAGATATGGTCATTTTTAATTATTATTGCTACATTTATGTATACATTCATAAATATGTAAATACAACCTGCCAAGTCTACCTAGTGTTGTTTGTGTGTATTTGACTTCAGAGCTAACCATATGTTATTGAATAACCAATTAGGTGCTAAACTCTGAGATGACAATTTGTTCCTCTTTCAGTAAAATCTAGCTGCCAGTGGTTAGGTATAGAGGCTCTTGAAATTACTCCAATATCCCACAAGGACACTTGCTCAACTATGTTCATATCAGCTTTATTTATAATACCTAGAAACTGGAAACAACTGAGATGTACCTCAACTGAAGACTGGATAAAGGAAATATGACACATCTATACAATAGGATATTATTCAGCTGTTAAAAAAAGACATCATGAATTATGCAGGGAAATGGATGGAACTTGAGGATATCATGCTGAGTGAGGTAACCCAGTCCCAAAGGACAGCCATGGTATGTACTCCTTTATAAGTGGATATTACCCATAAAATACAGGTACCATGTTACACTTAGTAGGTGAAAAGAAGCGAAATAAGAAGGAAATTCCAACTGAAAAATTTTAAATGTCACTTAGAATGGGAAATGAAATACTCATAACAGGCAGATGAAAGGAGAGAACCGAAGAGGGAGGGGGGATCTGGAGAAGAACTAGAGATTCAGGATCAGGTATGGGGAAGGACAGGAGAGATGGCTAGATGGCCATGAAAATGAATGGAAATCTGCAGCTGGTGGGAAGGAGGAGATGAGGAGTATCTCTGGGATAAGTGAGGCACCCGAGCATCACCCAAGTGGGGGTGATCTTAGCTGTGAATCACTACATTGGAGAGGCTGAACCTGAAGAGACCACCTCCTGTAGTCAGGCAGGAACTCCAGTGGAAAGATAAAGATGCCAACCCAACCAAAAATCTTTCAATACAAGAAGTGAAGGCACAGGGCATGGAGCAGAGACTGAGGGAATGGCCAACTAGTAAATGACCCAACTTGAGACCCATCCCTTGGGTAAGCACCAGTCTCTGAAACTATTAATGCTATTTTGTTTTGCATACAGACAGGAATCTAGCATGGCTGCCTTCCGAGTGACACCATTCAGCAGTTGACTAATGCCAATGCAGACACCCACAGCCAAATAGTTAATGGAGCTTAAGGACTCTATAGAAGAATAGGAGGAAGGATTCCAGGTCCTGAAAGGGATAAGACATTCCCAGGAAGACCAACAGTCAACTAACCTGTACTCTTGGAACTCTTAGAGACTGAATCACCAACCAAAGAACACACATGGGATGGATCTAGGCCTCCCTGCACATATGGAGGCGATTTTCAGCATGGTTTTCGTGTGTGTCTCTAACAACTGGAACAAGGGTATCCCATAGTTTCCTGTATGTGGGATATCTTCTTCTAGCTTGGCTGTCTTATCTGGCCTCAATGAGAGAGGAAGCTCCTAGCCTAGCAGAGACTTGAAATGCCAGGGTCAGGTAAAAGGGGGCGGGAGGGTTTTCATGTTCTGAGAAGAAAGGGGGTTCTTGGACTCCCGACCCTGACCTACATACACTCCTTTGGGTTTTAGATGGATAAGCTGGGACTTGGCAGAGCATGATCAGTTGGTCTGTGAATTTTGATATTTTGCAGTTTTATGCTATGGCTTCTGTTTAATGAGAAGATAAGGTTCATTGATGAGAGGTGAGAGCTACACCTATCTGTGGGTATAGATAGAAGTTTTAGAATGTAGTCAAGAATTATGCTGGTCTAGTAAAGTGGTAGTATTGGGCCTTCCTCTACGATAGATTATTTTACTAGATCTAGGCAATTTTCCAACATGTCTAGCAGCACTTAAGTAAAATAAGAGCTGTTGGTTACCTACAATATAGGAGTGCCCTTAATGCACTCCATGGATCTTACTGTGCTGGTCATTATTCTGGTTCACAGGCATCACAGCTGTGTAGCATTATTGATTCTTACCTCACATGACAACTTGCATAGTGCTGCTGGTGATATAAAGACGACAGAAAGGAGGCATTCAAATCAGCTCAGATATCCCAAAATCCAGTATCCAAATGTGTGTGTGTGTATGTGTGTGTGTGTGTGTGTGTTTCAGTAATAGGGATTCAACTCCAAACTCTCAGAGACAGCAGTAAAAACAAAACAAAACAAAACAAAACAAAACAAAACAAAACAAAACCAATCCTATATTGTTTTGGGAGATGGGTCACACAGATTACTCTGATGAACAATTCATAAACAAGGTTTCCTAGGGAGTTATCTCTTGTTTTGATATGCTGTTTCATTCAAATATAGTATTATATATTTCTTTATGTATTTCATTTTGCTCAACTGTAAACATAGACCTGCAATTGAGAGGGATTGATTTTTTTTTCTACTTTCTGATTTTAGGGACTTCATATTACAGTACTCCAGAAACTCATTATGTGTGTCTGGACCTGCTTCACTGATAACAAGTTTAACCACTGCATTAAAGAGGTGAGCAGGCAATTCTGCACTGCAATGAACAGTGTTACTCTCTATAACTTGACAGTAATGTCTGCAATTATGTTTAGATGCTACGTGAATGTCCAGTTACCTAACTACTCTCTAAATAATGGCTTAAACATTGCTATTTGCATTGTGACCCTGAAGACATTATTTTTCATGGATAATATTGATTTTAAAGCTGTCAAGTTCAGCCATCTCTTTAGGGCATCTAGGATCTCTTATTACAAAAGCTTTATCTTTTGAAAAATTCACAAATAATGACTTTATGTTCTTTACTTCTTTTTAATTCATTTGTGTTTCATGTTTACATTCTTTTCCAAATCATCTCCACCCCCTTTATTTCAGAAATTATGGCTGTTTGACTCAGTATCATTTACATAGCATCATCTTTTGGTGGCTAAGTTGAAAAGCTTTATTTAATAGATATTAAGTTTACAAATACATGTGGTAACATCTCTGTTTTTGTTTCACCTTCTATCATTGTATATGCCAAAACTATTGTATTCCCACAGGAATTTACTTTGAATGTTTTTAAATAAATATTCTATCACTTATTCACTTACTAAATGCATTTGTTGTGTTAAGGTCATGAATGCAACTCCCATTTCAGTTCTGAAAACAGATTTGGATCCTTTCAAAGTGAGTCTTTCTGAATTGTCTCTCTCCAAATTGGTTTCTTTAAATTTTTTTAATTGTACCTGATGTACATGATCATTTCATTCACAAACCTGAAACAACGGCTCTCTGTACATATACAATTTCATATACAATTGCCTCTGAAAAGAACTGAGGAAGTATAGACTGACTTTACAATGTGTACTTAGGCTACAAGATAAAACAACTGGAATGGTCAGTATGTCAGTTCTTTGCACTGTATAACAATGCTTGCATGTTAGCGCAGGTTAGTAGCAAATCATTCTTCCCAGATCACTTGAAAAGAACAAAAGCTGTTGCGTGGTCAGTCAGAGTTAAGCCAAAGTTCACAAACCAAATGATTTAATTTTTAGAAAATCATGAGCCACTAAAATATTTCTATCTACTTCATAATTTTTGTTATCAATTTGATGAAAATCAAATGAAAATCTGGAATCAAATACTGGCTATGGACAGGCTCAAAAAGAGTCTGCTCTAAGTACAAGTTTGAGTGAAGAAATAATTGTGCCATCTTGAGATTATTGGGGGAAAGTCACTAGAACAGCACCATCTGCACTATGTTGCATGGTAAAGATGCTTCTTGATCTTTGAGAAATTAAACATCTATGCCTTTATGTTATATAATTTTATGTGGTTTTAAAACTCTCTGGATTGATTTAAACAGTCAAAAATGTTATCCTGTTTATAATTTCATGGTAATTTTCTACAGACAAGAATAATGATAACATGCTTTTTATTGACAAACATGAAGCTTTACTAATAATAGAGGGGGGAGGTATACTTGGTTCACTGTTTTAAATGCTAGAAAGGAGATGTATATAGATATAATTATTACAATACAAAACATTCTACCTATTGTTTAAAGAAATGAAAGATAGCTACAATTTAGTGTGGAAAAAACCCTACTAAACATATGCCTATTGTACAAAATAGACATGTGGAAATAGACTTTGACTAAAGTGAACGTATACATACAGTGCATTTACTGTATTCTTGTGAATGCTGAGATCAAAAGAAGCACTGATATAGATAGTTCACTGACTGTTACAGTTGGAGAAAGAGAATTTCATCATTTGCCATGTCATGCAGAGTTTATTCACTGTGTTTAAAACATGCAGACATCTAGGTTAGCATCAAATCTTAGTGACCACTGTTAATTAACATTAAAGTTTAAATAAGTTTTCTCCCTCATTCCCGTTTCTACTGTCTCAGCTATTGCACCTTGTTATTCTGGCCAATTCAACTTAGCATTTAAAGGGTAGAATTTTATTTTATTTATTTCATAAGCATTAAGAGTACTTTAGTATATTCAACAGCCTTAAAAATAGGCTGAAGTAGCTGACTGATTTCATGGGCTATTCATTGTTCAATAAAAATAAATCTTTTTAAATTAGACATGAGTTGAATATCTAATTGAAGATATTATAAAACAAGAATCAATTATGAAAGAAACATAAAAGTCATTTAATATGTGATACAATACCTGCTCCAGAAATATGATTTTGATAAATTATTTTCTCTATAGTCATGAGAAAATTAAAAGAGTGTATAAAAGTTTATTTTATTTTATATTTTTTAGTTAGGTACCTTAAATACTGTATGTATTACAGTGGTAAGATATTTATATACATAAATAATACAACAAACAAGTGCAGAAGACTCATCACAATAATTCAAAATTTTCTTTTCTGTTTTTTCTTCTTCTTTTTTTTTTTTTTTTAAATAATTCAGTCTTGCCTCTCTCTGTTTCCCTCAGTTCTTTCCACCTCCTCTCCCTTAAAGATCTGTCCGTTTAATGTCTTTCACTGAACAGGCTTCTAAGAGCTAACATATAACATATAATAAAACATATAATAAAATAAATAACATATAATATAATAAACATAACATATAATAAAACATATAATAAAATAAATAACATCACATATAATAAAATAAAACAAACACCATCAAGTCGAAGTTGGAGAAGATAAGCCAACAGGAAAATAAAGAAGGTCTAAGAAAAGGCACAAAAATCAGAGATCCACTTGTTTTCACATTCAGGAATCCCATAAATGTCCTAAACTGAAAGCTATAGCGTATATGCAGGGGACCTGGTAGAGACCTGGGCAGGCCCTGTGCTTGCTGCTTACAGTCTCTCTGAGTTTACATATGCTTTTCTCAGTTGTAGAAGATCTTGCTTCCTTGGTCTTCTTGTCTTTCAGTCTTCTGAGGCCTGTGTTCTCTGGGGGTTTCCTTGAGCTCTGAGGGGAGGGATTTGAAGGAGACAGTTCCTGTGGCTATTGCAGTGAGTTCAAGAGTTTTGAGTATCTACTTTAACCAAATAAATGGCATCTTTAAAAATAGATGCCATTTTTACTAGTTAATCATCTTGGAAAAGAGTAAAAGGTGCCTTCTCCTAGGTCTTACACAGTTGTTACCATATATAACGCATGTAACAAATGAAATGTGGATAAATCCACTTATCAGTAAGTCAAAAGCAGATTGATTGTGATTAAATGAGGGCGCTTTCTTTTTCTTTTTCTTTTTCTTTTTCTTTTTTTAAACTCCATTAAGGTCATTTATCTTAACTGTACATTATTCCAGAGTTTGCTGTCTTAATGGCAATGTAAACCTAATTTTGTCCACAGGTTATGATCATGAACTCTGAAGGTAGGTGCCTATGAACATCCGCAGTTGCCCAGGTGTTTTGTTTTGTTTCGTTGTTGTTGTTGTTTTGGATATAATGCTATTTATTTTATTTTATTTATTTATTTTTATTAGATGTTTTCTTTATTTACAATATCTCCTTTCCCAAGTTCCCCTCCAAAAATAAAATAAAATAAAATAAATAAAATAAAATAACAAAAGCTAAAATAAACCCCTGTTCTCTCCCCCTCCCCCTGCTCACCATCCTACCCTCTTCTGCTTGCTGGCCCTGGCATTCCCCTACACTGGGGCATAGAACCTTCACAGGGCCGAGGGCCTCTCCTCCCATTGATGACCGACTTGGCCATCCTCTGCTATTTATATGCTGCTGGAGTCATTAGTCTTACCATGTGTACTCTACTAGCCAACATACGCAAAGTTGTGGGATTTGGAAAAAACAAAAGTGAATGTGATTTGTATTTCTTTTCTTTTTTTCTTTTTTTAAAAATTTTTATTGGTTATTTTGTTTATTGATTATTTACATTTCAAATGTTATGCCTCCACGCACTTTTCCCCTGAAACCTCCCCCTCCACCCCCTCTACTTCCTCCACGACGGTGCTCCCCCACCTACCCATCCACTCCTGCCCCACAGCCCTATTATTCCCCTACACTAGGGCATCAAGCCTTCACAGGATTCAAGGCTTCCCTTTCCTTTAATGCCGGACAAGGCCATCCTTTGCAACATACATAGCTCGAGCCATAGGTCCTTCCATGTGTATTCTTTGGTTGGGGGTTTATTCCCTGGGAGCGCTGAGGGTGGGGGTCTGGTTGGTTAATATTGATAGTGTTGTTCCTCCCATGGGGTTGCAAACCCCTCCAGCTCCTTCAGTCCTTCCCCCAACTCCTCCATTGGTGATTCCTGTGCTCAGCAGGCATCCACTCTTTATCCATAAAGCTCTGAATGAGCCTTTCAGGATATATCTACATCGGGTTCCTGTCAGCAAGCACTTCCTGTTAACAAGTGTCTGGGTTTGGTGGCTAGACATGGGATGGACCCCCAGGTGGGCCAATCTCTGGACAGCTCCTCTCTCAATTTCTGTTCCACTCCTTGTCCCTGTGTTTCCTTGAGACAGGAACAATTAATTCTGGGATAAGTTGTTGGGGGCATGCTGAACCTCTGGATATGGTCTCTACACGTTCTATCCCCCATTTGCTGGGTATTTCAGCTAATGTCATTATCATTGTCCTTACCATTAAGAATGAATCACTCTTTTCTAGAGCTCTACAAGTTCTCTTTCTTCCATCTACAATTCTTTGCCACTCTGCAATACCTTCATTTTTCTATGTTCCTTGTAATTCTTAGTTTCCAAACTAAAAAGACATCTTTTTGTAACTGTTTGTTTGTTTGGTTTTTGTTTTTGTTTGTTTGTTTGTTTGTTTGTTTTCGAGACAAGGTTTCTCTGTATATAACTCTGGCTGTCCTGGAACTCACTCTGTAGACCAGGCTGGCCTCAAACTCAGAAATCTGCCTGCCTCTGCCTCCTAAGTGCTAGGATTAAAGGCGTGCGCTCCACCACCGCCCGGCAAAAGACATCTTTTCAAAGGCCCCAAACATTGACATACATTGCATGTGGAGTGGCAACTTTAACTTTCCAATGGTGTGCACTAGATAATATATTGAATGATACCACAGTCATATGCATACATACATATCAACCTTTCTGATATCTATAAAAAATGTATTCTTAAAGAAAGCTTGACAAGTCTATAAGTTGGCTTTGTGTACTATTTAGAGCAGCTTTTCTGTGGATTTATATTTCATTACATCCCCAAATTGTTGGTTGTAGTCACAGTTAATGAGGCCAAAGAATAGGCATTTGTTTCTTAATTATTGTTGTCAATCTAATTATTTCCATAATTGTTATATTGTGTATATGCTTGATTATTAGAGTCTAATATCCTGGGAAGTATTCTGTTTTTCATGTACAATTGTGATTTGCATTTCCTAAAACATTTCCAGAAAACTGTTGTGAGGACTAAAAGGGAAAAACCCTTTGAATATGCTTCCGTGGATCTAATAACACTGATTTTATACCGTGAGAAGCCTTTGCATAATGCTTCTTTTCCATTTGTATAAACTTGTAAAAAATGGACATGCTTGCCTCCCAGATACTCACAACCAATGTGCTTAGCATAAAGCATTGGATGTGAATTTTGCCAATTGCAGCTAAGACCTAGCAAAGATGGGACAAAATCTTACTGGGAGGGAGCTGTCTGCTCTGACAGTTCCAAATCTGTTTTATATTTTTCTAAAACAAGGTGGTAGTGGTGAAATCCCATACCTGCTTCTGTGTTAGGACTTCACATACTTTTTAAAAGTTTAAATTGGTCCTTGTCTCAGAGACCTTCAACATCACACTAGATTAGAGATAATTTCCTACACTCCAACTAAAAAAGAGTCTGATTTAAAATTCTGTTTCCTCTATCATAGAATTTTTAACCATAAAGAATCCATTAATTTTTTTCTCTAAAAATTGCTCAGGGTTTAGGTGGAAGCAATGAAGTTGACTCAGGAGATAAGATTGCCTCTAACGAATGGCAAAGAAAGTGGTCGTGCACACTTATTTTAATATTCATAAGCTATTTTCTAAAATATCACTTTCAATAGCATGTTGATTTTTCCCTTGAATAATGGCTGTGGAAGCATTCCTAGTTCCTAAGAACCTTCTGAATGTCTGGCTACATTATGTTACAGTTAGTTTCTGGACACAAATTGTCAATGAGTATTCACACTTATGTGAACTGTGGCAGCTCTGAAGTATGATTTATGACTTTATTTTCCAAATTAAATATTTTTCCTCAAAGTTATTACTAATAGTTTCCCTTTGAAGTAAAAAAAAAATCAGTTTTAAATTATATTTACATTTTCCCCAAATTGGAGCATTTTCCTTAATTTTACTATTAAATTATATTCTATGACATAAAACAATATGCTGTTTTGTAAAGTATTCTGGTAAGCAAAAATTACTCTGTGAGCATTCTATTTTTATTGTACTATCTGATGTAACACTTTTTTTTCCCATTGAAAGACTTTATTTCAAAATATTGAGGTTTTCTCTTTTTTTCCTCTAGATTTGTCATATTGTATATTTCTAGAAACATTGTGGAGCTGTGAGTGAAACTGGCAGTACCAGTGTGTGTATGTGTGTGTGTGTGTGTGTGTGTGTGTGTGTGTGTGTGACTGATTAGATTGTCAGTGCTACTTGGAAGATGACAAACTAAAAGTGTGTCAAGTATTAACTCACTTACAAATAAATTACACTGTGTCATTTGCTACTGAAGAACGCATTTTCCAAGCTTGCCATTGTTGTGAGATATTGTTTCTGACTTGTGGCTGTTCAGAAGTCTCCACTGTAGAACAACTTCATTCCGGAAAGCAGGGATAGAGTCACTTTTTGTTTTTCTTAGAATTTGGTCATGATATTAAAAGGCTGGTTGTCTTGGTTAATAGGCAACTGGCACTTCTTATTGCATTAGTTTAAATCAAAATGTAAGGCACTACTCTATTATTGGTTTTCTTCTCCCATATATAATTAGCATTTCATATAATCTGAAGATATTGCTTATCTTTTGGTTGAATCAGCACATCACTGAAATAACAATAAGGACTGAAATGTCAGGAGACTGCAGGATTTTTAGTGATTCTGAAGTGACTTTCTAAATGTAAAATCTCATAAAGAAAAGGATTATTAACAGAAAAAATTGACTCTCCAACCATTAAATTTGAAGGTGTTGTCTGTGGAAAAATTTTAGTGCTTATGTTTTCTTCTGCATTTGTTCTGTGTTTGTGAGTCATGTGGAACTTTAAAATTGTTACGTTCTTTTGTCTTCTCTTAAGCTTTTCTGTGCCTCTTATAGTGACCCATGACAGATCATTCACAATTTGCTACAGTGATAAATTTGCATATTACACTAGAAATGCCCTGAAATACATAACTTCTGTATGCCTATTTTTTGTTATGCCTTAATTAGATAAGAAATTATCTATTCTTGTTATCTTATTATTTGGAAAATTCTTACTGTGAGAATTATGCAAAGCTTCCAGATAATATGCTGAAACTTAAATTATAATACTTTTGTTTATGCTCTGCCTAAGATAAATTGAAATTACTTTTGTAATGTCAGGAAACGTGGGGAAAAGACTGTTGGTCCATTGTCATTTCATACACTTGCTTGTGAGGAACAGATTCAGATACGTGGGATATGGTTCAATCCTACTGGCTTCAAAGCACAAATGTCTTTATAAAGTCATGGTGACCCTGAGCATGTGTACCACAGTCTCAGATCTCCAGCTACAGAAAGCTTAATTTTGTCAATAACTTCTGTTTAGACTCTTTGAAATACCCACTGGCTCTCATGTCCGGGTGTGTTCTTCAGGATACTCTCAGTTCATGACTGAATGAGACAGCACTATACTCCTGGGACATATAGGGCTACTGGTTATTGAAGTTAGTTTGAAAGACTGTGCTAAGTGTGTGCCCAACTCCAGATTTCTGCATGGCAGTCTGAAACGTGTCCCACTAACTCCATTGAATCACATCATGACGCCCCTGTGCTACTTCTTACTGTTCCCCGTGTTCCTTTCTTCTCTTCTTTCTGATATTTTGCGAAAACTTTGGAGAGTCAACTGGTGAATAACTTCAGTCCTAGAGTTTGTTTCCCATGGGACTGACCGGCACAGGTTTACAAACCTAGTAATAGACAGAACCTGGATTCAGTCTCACTTGGTTTAGATTTCCACACTCACAGGTACCATTGCCTGCCTTATACATACTGATGAAGAAAAAGTAGGTCAAGCAGAAATGAATAATTTAAAACTCCACTATTTTCTCTGCCTGAAAGTCTTTCACTCCCCCATTCATGGTAGATCTTGTTTATCCACATATCCTTGTCAGATCTCATGTAGTCCATTGGAATATGTTGCTGTTCATATGCTAATTTAACTACCACCAGGCCATGTAGAATATCAAGATCTTCTATTGCACAAAGGCCAAGGATCAAGGGGAATTGTGTTTTCTCTTTATCTATATCCTGAAAACCAGAACCTTGGGCTCCATGGGTCATCTCAGATGAAAGCTTCATTCACTCACTTCTCCTTCACTGAGAGTATCAGTACCTGTACCATCTTTAAATTCACTTCATCTTACCTTTTCTCTGAACAAATGATTAATCTTCCTTGTCTTGAAACTCCACGTGCGTTGATGTATTATATTAGCATGTTTACATTTCTGTAAATTATATGAAGAGCCAGCACCTAAAATCATTGATGCAATTAATCTTCCAAAATTTTTACCTCTTACTTTATCATCAATTTTTTGAAAACGTTGACTGTAGTTTTATTCCACATAGGTATTTAGGTCCTAGGCTGCCCATTAACGACAGGCTACTCTATTGGAAACTAAAACATTTTATTGAGCTATTTCTACCTCCTTAGTAAGAATTGGATATGCATGGCCAACAACTATTTTTTTTTTTTACACTTCTGTCTTTCCTTCTATAGTAAACATAACTTAAATTTCTCTGCCTATAACTCATTTGCCTATATACTAAAACCCACCTTTCCATGGTATTTTATTTGACTTGAAGTTGCATAAGCTTCATGCTAGCCATTTATCTTAAGTCCTCCCTTCTTTAAAGCTATTACATCACTATCCATATCCTAGTGGTTTTGAAGATCTGTGTTTCATAGCCCCCACTTTACTTCTGATTCCCATATTAGCAGACTTATATTGCTTCCTCCCACTAAGGATGAAACACTTAGCTATAGCTCTCAACCTATTTGATAGGCAAGTTCCATGGGAATCATCTTGGACAGGTAAGATTATTACTCAGTTTCACAGATGACAAATCTAAGAGGTGCATGGTTGTCAAATTCATAATGCTTCATGAAGTAGAACAACAACTGATACTCAAGTATGTTGACAAGCTTTTAAGCACCATCCTAGTAATCTAGGAGTTCTGCTTCTTACTTTGCATTTAACTATGCACTGTTATAAGCCATGCTGCCAAGTGTCCCTTATAGGTATCTTCATATTCATCTTAACAGGCAGCCAGTTAAGATCACTATAGCAACAATGTTGTAGAGTATCAACAAAGCCTTAACTTGTTATAACATATACAAAGCTTTCTCTACAATAGGCAGAAATTTACTTCTTAAAATACAAATAAAATAATGCTAATATTCAGCTTTGAGATACTTTCAGAACTCCTAGATGTGATAGGACACAAATCAACAAATGTGCAAACCATTTCTGATCTTCTCATCTACTTTATATTTATTTCATTTTAATGTAAGCTTTCATATTTTTATGATTCTTTCATATTTTCGTTTCTCAACTTGGTAGGTAGACTTGGTCATATTTTTGTTGCACATTCATTAAATGTCTCGTCTATATCAGATGGTGATGCATCTGTACATTTCACCATTACTGCAATTCCAAGTCAAGAGTGAGTGTTGTGTAAGGCACTGAAAGTTGACTCTGTACCAAATCAACAATCACTATGATTACACCCACATTTTCAGAGAGCACTCTTCATTTCAGCAGGATGTTCTTCCTATAGCACACACTTCCATTTTGTACTCTCTGTGCTTCAGCATGTGTTGTTTCGTTATTTAGCTTGCCCCTGCTTATTAACTACCTATACTTTCTTTAAGATCCAAGTTGTTTCTTGAATACTTCCATTTGTTTTACATTTTCTTTTACTGTACACTTTCTTTTTTATTAGATGTTTTCTTTATTTAGAATATCTTACATTTGCTAAGCAGAAAGATATTCTTCCCAATAACAAAAGTTTGCTACAGCTAAGTAGTGTAGAGTTGATGAAACTTTAAAAGCTGACTCACATTGATTAAAATCAAAATGTCACATGTAAGCCATAATGGCAAATTGTTAAGACTCTGGAGTATATTTCTTTTAGGCCAGCTACATGAGGAGACCATTATAAAAGTTTGCTGGGTAAATACAGAAATCAAGATAGATCATGACAGGTAGGGACGGAGCCAAAGAATAATTGTACTATTTGATGGCCAGATGTATCTATTTTCTCAAATGATTTATTTTTTACATCATTAAATATGGGTTATCAGTTCAGATCAACCTATTTCTTAGTGATGATAGATGGTTACTGTCAAAACTTTTTGAATTTCCTCTGTATATGTTCATATAAAAAAAAACTTCTGTTGACACAATTTTCTCTGAAAGTTAACATTTTAACTATATATGATCACATCATTTTTATATGTATGCAAATAATTTTCTTATGACACATTTTCACAACTCTGACTTCACCTATATTGTGTTGAATTTAGAGTTTAAATTGATGATGTGAAATACTAATTTTATTTTTCCCCATTTCTCCTCTATCTGCATCTCTGTCTCTATCTTTTGTCTCTAGCTTTGTCTCTAGCTTTTTCTTAACTTCTTATTTTGTTTTTAAGGGGTGTTCTTGTTCTCTACATGCCCCAATAGAGGTAATGATGTACTTCTTAAATGTAGATGTACCCAAAAAGACACAATTCTTTCCTCTTGTTATTTAGTGTTTTGACTGCCATAACGTTGTATAACAAAGCTGATTAATGAGGTAATCTTTAAAAATGTCTTCAATATCCATTTCATGTTATGGCACTTACTTGGATCTGTAGACAATCTTTATATTACTTGAGGTACTGGTTAATTTTGAACTGTTATTTTCTTGTACAGCAGAAGTACCATTTGACATTTATAAGGTGAGTTGGCAAGTGCAGGCACTTTAAAAAGATGCTTGAAAATAACTCTTAGGTTTAACCAGAAATTAAAGAAGTTATTTTGAATCCAGAAACTTTTTCTGTAATCTCAAAATATATTGCTACTAGTTTAAATGCGTTTATAATTGCTTCAATATTTTTGAAATTCATCTTAGTAATTATTAATGATTTCACCCTAGAAAACTCTAAATAGTAATGCTAAAGAAATAGTCACAGTAGGGAGTCCTTTGATAATATAAACCCCATCTGGCAAGCTGTGTACATGACATTGAATGTCAGGTGATCATCCATTTTTTTCTGACTTATATTAGTTGTCTTTCTTTAAAGCAAATACTTTGTTTTATATAAAATAGTTGCTTGTAACATACAAAGTTAATTTTCCAAAAGTTAGCAAAATCTTGTTTAAAAAATTTGAATGATTAAAATGTAGAAAATTAAATAATTTAATTAAGTCATTTAATATAATTTTTTCTATTAGTGAACGTATTGAGTATGAATTTAAAGAGCCAAGGAAAGAGTTTAATCTTTGCCATATTAGCTTTGTGATATTATTATCTAAAGGAGGATCCTATACTTGAATCTAAGCAAAGTGTGCATGCTTCTGTGTGTGTGTGTGTGTGTGTGTGTGTGTGTGTGTGTGTGTGTGAGAGAGAGAGAGAGAGAGAGAGAGAGAGAGAGAGAGAGAGAGAAAGAGAGAGAGTAAGAGAGAGGAGTGGAGGGAGAGAGGGAGGAACAGATATGTTCTTCACACTTTCTGTTTTTGTGTGTATTGGGTGAATTATCTGGATAATTTAATACTAGAAATATATTTTAATTTCTGGTCATTTAAATGTTACATTAGCAGTGCTAGGATAAATAGCTCATGAATTCTAATATAACACATATGAAATATAATTTTAAAATGTTTTTAGAGGCTATATTTCTTTATCCAGAAATAAGAATTGTTTTTTTTTAAAAAAACTTTTATTGATTCTTTGGGACTTTCTCATTGTACTCCTCAGTCTCACTCACCTCCCTATCCCTTCATATATGCTTTCTACCTTAAAACCTCCCCATAAAAGAAAATAAGATAAAATACAAAGAAAAAGAACTCTTGTTGTGAAAGCTGTAGTTTGTCATAGAGTATCACACAATACCCCCTTTTTCCACACATCTTTATATGCATATGTTCATTGCAATGAGTCATTGGTCTATTTTGAGGCCACTGGCTTCTGCTGCATTATCAATACAGTACTCCTCTTGAATATCCTGTTGTTGTGACAGCAGTTCATCAGCATAGCTGTTGGTATGGGCCAACTCAAAACTCTGGATCTGGAATAGTAGCTCAGTTCGGTCAGCAACCAGCTCTCCCATGATCATGCCACCAAGGAGAGCTCCCCAGCACTGCCCTGGCTAGCTCTCTCAATACCTCAGCAGGTAATGGGAAGGACCATCTACCACTACACCACCAGGGCCAGTTCAACTGTGCTGCCTAGGTGAGGTGTAGGGCCTGCCCTTTTCATGCTGCAGCTGGCAGCTCTCCCCTGTTGCAGGTGGTGAGGTAGGTGGTACATGAGGCGTTTCTCCCTCGCCCACATGACTACATATCAAACAAGGGCCACTAACGTCAGCTCTCCTATGCTCATGCTCACTGGCCAGATCACCTGCCTCTTGCACCACCAGGACCAGCTCAACTGTGCTGCTCAGGCGAGGGACAGGGCCAGCTCAGCACAGTGGCTCCTGGGGCAGTCCTGATCAGAGACATCTATGAACATCAGTACAGACTCCTGGCTTAGATAAGAACACTGACCCAGACATAGCCCCTGATAGCAGCATGAGAGCAAATTTCACCATGGCCTCAGGTGGCTGCACAGGCCACTCAGATGAGCAGGTCTCTCAAGAAGCAGCACTGCTTTCAGATATCCACATGGTCTCCAGTGGCAGTCCGTACCATGATGTCTTTCTTCTGCCCTCTCACACCAACAGTACTGGGGCGGGCACTTGAGATTTTTGGGGGACCATCCAGACGGATTGAGTATTTTTGATAAAGTTATACATAATTGACATCTAACTACTCTGGTAATCTCAAATCCAAATACTATCTCAACATTCAAAGTGCTCTAAGTAATGCCTTATGAAGATGGAGCTTGTTGCTGATTCCCGTCCATATGACTTATGCTGTCCATTGTGCCTTGAATCATGAATTAGCATAGGTCCCTGAAATATGGGGGAGTGAAACCTATAATCAATCCCTGGCCTTTGCAACTCAAAGAGATCGTCTGTGTCTTTAGTCTACTGCCATGTATCCTCAAGCTGGAACAGGTTACTTCTCCTCAAGACACTTTGACTACCCAGACGTCCCTTAGGTTGAATTGAGTGAAAGGAAACTGACATCTGTAAGGCTGTATAGGTGATCTTTTCACCATTGTTGATGAAAGAAATAAGTCAAATATTGTTATTTCCTATCCCTTAACTGGCCTGACCCTGATAAAGGACTAGACTTGACTGGGAAAATTTAAGTCAACTTAGCACTGACTGTCCTTATTATCAAATTGCTCAATCTGGATATTTTCACAATAATGTGGGTCATGGTCTATGAGTGGCCCTCATGAGTAAATTAAGGATGAAGTTTGTTTGCTCTTAGAAACCTAAAACATATAATCAAAGTCACCCATATTGCTACACATAGTAGAGCCCAGCGCAAAGCCTCACTGGGAAAAACTCTCTCTTTTGAAGTTGAGACATTACCAAGACACAGAGTTCCCTTCTGGAAATATACATTCCAGGCATTTGAAAGCCTTTTTACAAACATTCATTTACCCTTAGGTCACACAGCTGGCTTAATTGACAGATGTAATAAGCTTCTTAGAGATTCTTACTGAAGCTATAAAATGGAAATGGGGACCTAAGTGGAGCTCTGTCTTGCCCCAGGTCTGAATCACTCTTAATTCAAGTCCCTTTAGTTACCTCAGGCCTCCCCTAATTAAGAATTCTTTTAAAATCAAATAAAGGAAAACACCCAAATTGCTAACCAACTTAACATATAAAAATTCAAATAAAAATTCAGAAAAAAATCAAAGAAAAACAAAACACAAACCCAAAGCTCTTCAACGGTCCTTATTAAATTCAAATAGGATATGTTCTTTTTCTATTCAAACAAGATTTAACCTACAAGACTTCTTAGTACTGACTGCATATCCTTAAGGATTTTTAATCCTACCCCTATCACATAAGTTCCAGAGGCCAGGAAACAAGAACATATTTTTCTGATAGCCACTAATTAGGTTATTCCATGTACTAGGCACCTGCCTATCCGATAGGGAATACATTTGAGTTGAACTTTTACTACCCCAAATATTTCTCAATAATAAGGCTCATGAGAGAATAATTAATCTTGGTTCACTTGATATCTGCCGAAAAGTAAAATTAGTCATCCGGAGCTCTTCCCAGAAACAATATGGAATGCTAAAACTGAGATAAACATTAGAAACAAACAAAAAAATCCCAAACAAACACTGTCATTTAATAAAAAAACAACATTTGAAAAGAAAAGGGATTGTACAAATGCCTGAGCAGACAAGAGCACTTGTTGCTCTTGCAGAGGGCCTGAGTTCTGCTGCCAGCACCTGCATGGTGGCTCAACACCATGTATAACTTTAGTTACGGGGAATACAACACTTTCTTCTGAAGGCAGCAGGCATGCATATGTTACACATATGTACATGGAAGTAAAAAAAAACCTCATATAAGTAAAGTAATAAATCTTAAAAATTGTTTTAAATGGAAAAGGTTTCGGCATTCTACTCTGTAGTCTGTAGTCATATATAGTATATACCAGAGAATCTTTTATGAAAGTAATGATTACTAGAGAAAAATCATTCTTATCTATCAACAGCTTGCCATGGACAGTTACACAACAATCTGTTAACTACTGGCTTACCTATTATTCATTTAGTACTATCATTGATTTGGAACCTGGAATCTGAACTTTGCACGTTTGAACCAAGCAAGACAAATGACAGAGTGATCATGACATCAGTAGTAGCTTAGGGAAGCATACAGCACCAATAACTTGCAAACTTGGCACTGATCAACCACATTGACGACTGAGGAAGTGCTCCCAGTAACTCAAAGCACAAAGACTGAACGGTAATTTGATTTTGTAACTCCATCCTCAGCTGCAGATGTTTTAATTGACGTGTAAGTTTACACCCCATTATGTAATCAAGCAAATCAGGCTCATCAATTAACACTGGTATCATAATCCATAGGAAATAATCTTAAACTTCTGATATGTCTAAAAGTTGGTTACTCTTAATTGGCTTCCTTTGTGCCTGTAGGACCTGCTGCTGTGATCCACTGCAGCACTGTGGATCTCAGTTTGGGGTCTACTTTCCTGGCTGTACATTGCACCTGAAGTAAGCTGAGTGGCATCTGCTTGAAAGAGATATCCCCAGGACCAGCTGAGATGGTCCTGTCACAGTCCAGAAGCTCACATTGCATTACCAGAAATGACATTGTCATACTCAGAGACCTTGGACTTCACTATGTGCCAGCAGTAACTTTAACAGAGACACTGAGACCAACACTCTAGGAAGGCAGATAAGAGGATCCTTAATCCTCAGGCTCAAAGCAAGTGTACATGGAAATCCTTTATTTCTCTACCTTGACTGGGCTTGCTCTTTGCCTAACCCATGATCTAGATGTAATAGCTTCGAAAATTGTAATCTCTCTATTCTAAAAATAACAAAAGCCATTTCTTCACCAAAAGACAAGTGTCTCACGCATTACACACATTGGTCTTCTGAGATATGACTTCTTTGACTCCTGTTTCTTTCATCTTTCACATGTCAGGTATCAGTGATGAGTTCCCATCCTTAAGTCTCTGACCATGACCCCGAGAAACACCCTCTGCTTTGGCTACAGATTATATATACATAATCTGCCATGTTGGTCCCAAGAGTACACAAATACATTATTGTACTAAAAAGAAAAAGCCATAATTCACACTGAGTCTATTTTCTTGGTTTTGATTCCTTGCAAAACAACCATAGGGAAATAAAAATCAATCAAGCCTCAGGGAAATAAAAAAATAAAAATTAAAAAACAGAACCAAAAAGTAAGGATGAAGTTATGTGAAAGTTGACATGTATCTTTGAGTTCTTTGAGTATCTAAAGATAAAGGCTTGGGATGATTTCAAGCCACAATATATAAAGAAGGACACCTTGAGGTTTTGAGAATTCAACTAACTCTTATTTATTCTCTTCATAGGGCATTTGGGCTGCAGACGCTTAAATGTAGGGAGCATGGAGTACAGTGTAGAAATCATTTCAGCCTTAAACCAAAACAAATGCTCCAGCAATCTGTGTGTTGCCAAAAAGTGTTATGTTGAAGCTTATTGGGCTGCTTCTGGTTTCATTTTGTAAGCACTTTGACACCAAATAGTCCCCGAATTCCTAACCTTTAATTTCTCTGGAGAATTCAGAAGACTTTATAAGGCAAAATTCAGATAGTGGAAGAAGCCATATAAAATTATCCCCATGCCAAAAAATCTTGCCCTTAAATGATTAAAATAATTCTTATTTTTGCAGTAAGAAATCACTAATAGAATGAGGATACTAATACATCACAAAAACAAAGTCTCTAAAGATTTCACAAACTAAAATTTAAAGTAACTGAGAGAAAAACTAAACAGAACAAAACAAGAAAAGACATAACACTGAGAATATGGTTCTTTAACCCAGGCAAAAATATGCATGTACACACACAATTTATATTCCCCAAATATCTGCCATATATTCATACCCAATTATTTCTGTACAAAATACTTTCATTGAACATCTGCCCTTTAAGGAATCTTATTTTTAATTTTTCCCCATAAATCTTCCTTAGCCACAAAGCCACAGGGAAGATTTTTCTCACTAATATCTTCTTATAATTATCACTTAGAAAAAAATTACCTTCTGGAACAGACAACTTTTACAAGGATTCATGTATGGCATCCTAGCAAGTCATAGGAGTAACCTAGAATAGTCACGTACAGCACTGGTGGGGTCTTATTATAGATTAGTTTTGAGAGAAAAAAAATCCATGTGTAATGTATTATAAAAAGTCAGATGAAAAACAGAAGTATTTTCTAGTTTCTGAATATTAACAGCATATGGGAAAGGAATATAAAGGAAGGATATATGGTTATTCCTAGAAGATAGTCTTTTGTCATTTTGTCTTATAATGAATAAATAATGGAAGTGAAAGATTTAAGAGTTTAAGGCATGCAGCTAGTAGTATTTAATTTATTTATATTTCTCTATATGTATATGTGCCTATGTGAATATGTCCACACATATGAATTTTGTTATCCATGGCACAAAGGGGATATTTATCAATGAGATGGCACAAGAGCAAAAGGGTTTAGTCTAGAGGTAGTATTGATATTGATAAGTTGTTAAACTAGATATAGTAACTGTGGATATAAGAAGGAATAAAAGAAACTAATTTTCATACCCTTCAAATATAAGAGAGACTCATATCTTAAAACAGGGAGTTAAATATTTTTTAAAAGTTTATCTTCCTCTACACCTAGGAGGGACAGAGGATGTACAACCCTCTCTGCCCCTTCCCCACAAGGGGAGAACTTGTCTCCAGGGAGTGCTCTGATCTAGGGACTCTGGATCAGAGTTGCTCACCATTTTCTTTTCAGTGACTTTCTAAGGCAGGACCAGGCAGGAGGCACAGTTCTCAAAAGTGTCAGGGCAGCTGGGACAGGATCCTTTCTACCTCCTTCTACATCTAGGAGAGAAAGCAGGTCCACAACCCTCTCTGCATCTTTCCCACAAGCGGGGGGCCTGTCTCAAGGATGTGCTCTGACCCCAGGATTCAGGAGGGACAACTGATCCACAGCCTGTTGCACACAGGTCTTACCAGAGAGCTGATCTCCCAGAAGTACTGACACAGGCTTACAGACCCACAGGAGAAACATGCTCCAGTCAGAGACAGCAAGAACATCTAACACCAGAGATCAAAAGATGGAGAAAGGCAAACTCAAGAATCTTACCAACAGAAACCAAGACTACTTGGCTTCTTCAGGACCTAGCACTCCCACCACAGCAAGTCCTGGATATCCCAAAACGCTGAAAAGCAAGATTTGGATCTAAAATCATATCTCATGATGGTGCTAGAGGAATTTAAGACATAAATTATGACATGAATAACTGCCTTAAAGAAATACAGGAGAATAAAGGTAAAGAGGTTCAAGCCCTTAAAGAGGAAACACAAAAATCCCTCAAAGAATTACAGGAAAGCAGAACTAAACAGGTGAAGGAATTGAACAAAACCATCCAGAACCTAAAAATGGACATAGAAACAATAAAGAAATCACCAAGAGAGACAACTCTGGAGATAGAAATCCTAGGAAAGAAGTCAGGAACCACAGATGCAATCATCACCAACAGAATACAAGAAATAGAAAAGAGAATATCAGGGGCAGAAGATACCATAGAAAACATTGACACAACATGGGGAAGCTAACAACATTCTACTCAATGATAACTTGGTCAAGGAAGAAATAAAGAAAGAAATTAAAGACTTTCTAGAGTTTAATGAAAATGAAGCCACAACATACCCAAACCTATGGGACACAATGAAAGCAGTCCTAAGAGGAAAACTCATGGCTGTAAGTGCCTTGAAAAAGAAACTGGAGAGAGCATACACCATCAAATCAGTGTGGCAGTTCCTCTGGAAATTGGACATAGTTCTAACAGAGGACCAAGCTATATCACTCCTGGGCATATAACCAGAAGATGCTCCAACATGTAATAAGGACACATGTTCCACCATGTTCCTTGCAGCCTTATTTATAATAGCCAGAAACTGAAAACAACCCAGATGTCCCTCAACAGAGGAATGGTTACAGAAACTGGTACATTTACACAATGGAGTACTGCTCAGCTATTAAAAATAATGAATTTATGAAATTCTTAGGGAAATGGATCTGGAGAGTATCATCCTGAGTGAGGTAACCCAATCACAAAAGAACACACATGGTATGCATTCTCTGATAAGTGGTTATTAGCCCAGAAGTTTGGAATACAGGAAGAACAACCCACAAACCACAAAAAACTTAAGAAGAAGGAAGACCAAAAGGTGGACATTTCATTCCTTCTTAAAAAGGGGAACCAAATACCCACAGAAGGTGTGGCAGAGATTAACTATGGAGCAGAGACTGAAGGAAGGACAAGCCAGCCTAAATATAGCTATCTCCTGAGAGGCTCTGACAACACTTGACTAATACAGATGTAGAGGCTCACAGCCATTCATTGAACTGAGTACATGGTCCCCAATGAAGGAGTTAGAGAAAGGATTTATGGAGCTGAAGGGCTTGTAGCCCCTTAGGACGAACAACAATATGAACTAACTAGTACCCTCACTGCTCCCAGGGATCCAACCACCAACCAAGGACTAAATATGGTGGGACTGAATATTTTGGCAGCATGTGTATAGTAGAGAATTGCAAATTTGATCATCAATAGGAGGAGAGGACCTTGGCCTTGTGAAGGTTTTGTGCCCCAGTGTAGGGGAATGCCAGGGCCAATAAGTGGGAGAGGGTGGGGTGGCAGGCATGGGGAGGGGGGAGACAACAGGGCTTTGTTCTTGTTTTTGTTTGTTTGTTTTTTTGGAGGGGAAACTGGGAAAGGAGAAATTTACATGTAAATAAAGAAAATATCTATTAAAAAAATTAAGAAAAAACCCCACTATATAAACAAACTCAAAGGAAAAAAAAACCATATGATCATCTCAATTGATGCTGAGAAATCATTTGACAAAATCCAACACCCCTTCATGATAAAAATCTTGGAATAATCAGGAATTCAAGGCCCATACCTCAACATAATAAAAGCAATATACAGCAAACCAGTAGCTGACATCAAACTAAATAGAGAGAAACTTGAAGCAATCCCACTAAAATCAGGGACTAGACAAGGCTGCCCACTCTCTCCTTACCTATTCAATATTGTACTTGAAGTCCTAGCCAGAGCAATTAGACAACAAAAGGAGACCAAAGGGATACAAATTGGAAAGGAAGAAGTCACATTATCACTATTTGCTGATAATATGATAGTATACTTAAGTGACCCCAAAAATTCCACTAGCGAGTTCCTAACCTGATTAAAAAAACTTCAGCAAAGTAGTTGGATATAAAATTAACTCAAACGAGTCTGTGGCTTTCTACACAAAGGATAAACAGGCAGAAAAAGAAATTAGGGAAACAACACCCTTCAAAATAGTTACAAATAATATAAAATACCATGATGTGACTCTAACTAAGCAAGTAAAAGCTCTGTTTGATAAGAACTTCAAGTCTTTGAAGAAGGAAATTGAAGAAGATCTCAAAAGTTGGAAAGATCTCTCTTGCTCATGGATTGGCAGGATTAATATAGTAAAAATGGCTATCTTGCGGAAAGCAATCTCAAGATTCCATGCAATCCCCATCAAAATTGCAACTCAATTTTTTACAGACTAAAGAAAGAGCAATTTGCAAATTCATCTGGAATAACAAAAAAACCAGGAGAGTGAAAACTATTCTCAACAACAAAAGGACCTCTGGTGGAATCACCATCCTGGACCTCAAGCTTTACTACAGAGCAATTGTGATAAAAACTGCATGGTATTGGTGCATTGACAGGCAAGTAGATCAGTGGAATAGAATTGAATACCCCGAAATGAACCCACACACCTATGGTCATTTGATCTTGGACAAAAGAGCTAAAACAATCCAGTGGAAAAAAGACAGCATTTTCAACAAATGGTGCTGATTCAACTGGCGGTTAGCATGTAGAAGAACAAATCAATTCCTTCCTATCTCTTTGTACAAAGCTTAAGTCCAAGTAGATCAAAGAATTCCACATAAAACCACATACACTGAAACTCATAGAGAATAAAGTGGGGAAGAGCCTCCAGCACATGGGCACAGGGACAAATTTCCTGAACAGAACACCAATAGCTTATGCTCTAAGATCAAGAATTGACAAATGGGACCCCATTAAATTACAAGGCTTCTATAAGACAAAAGACACTGTCAATAGGACAAAACAGCAACCAAAAAATTGAGAAAAGATCTTTACTAATCCTATATCTGATAGAGGGCTAATATCCAATATATACAAAGAACTCAAGAAGTTAGACTCCAGAGAACCAAATAACCCTTTTAAAAATGGGGCATAGAGCTAAACAAGAATTCTCAACTGACGAATACTGAATGTCTGAGAAGCACCTACAGAAATGTTCAACATCCTTAGGCATTAGGGAAATGCAAATCAAAACAACTCTGAGATTCCACCTCACACCAGTCAGATTGGCTAGGATAAAAGACTCAGGTGACAGCAGATGCTGGAGAGGTTGTGGAGAAAGAGGAACATACCTTCATTGCTGGTGGGATTGCAAGCTGGTACAACCACTCTGGAAATCAGTTTGGCAGTTCCTCAGAAAATTGGACATAGTTCTAACAGAGGACCCAGCTATAGCATTCCTGGGCATATACCCAGAACATACTCCAACATGTAATATGGACACATGCTCCACTAGGTTCATAGCAGCCTTATTTATAATAGCCAGAAACTGGAAACAACCCGATGTCCCTAAACAGAGGAATGGATACAGAAAGTGTGGTATATCTACACAATGGAGTACTACTCAGCTATTAAAAACAATGAAGTTATGAAATTCTTAGGGAAATAGATGGATCTGGAGAATATCATCCTGAATGAGATAACACAATCACAAAAGAACAGACATGGTTGCATTGTCTGATAAGTGGATATTAGCCTAGAAGATCAGAATGTGCAAAGTACAATCCACAAGCCATAAGACACTCAAGAAGTAGGAAAACCAAAGTGTGGCTACTTCCTTCCTTCTTAAAAGGGAGAACAAAATACCCATGGGAGGAGTTGCAGAGACAAACTATGGAGCAGAGCCTGCAGGAAGGGCACTCCAGAGACTGTTCCACCTGGAAATCCTTCCCCTATTCAGTCATCAAATCCAGACACTATTGTGGATGCCAACAAGTCCTGGCTGACAGGAACCTGCTATAGCTGTCTCCTGAGAGGCTCTGACAATACCTGACTAATATAGAAGTAGAGGCTCACAGCCATCCTTTGGACTAAGTATAGGATCCCCAATGAAGGAGCTAGAGAAAGGACCCAAGGAGCTGAAGGGTTTGCAGCCCCTTAGAATGAACAACAATATGAACTAACTAGTACCCTCAGAGCTCCCAGGGACTAAACTAGCAACCAAGAGTACACATGGTGGGACTAATGGTTCCAAGCATCATATGTAGCAGAGGATAACCTAGTTGGTCATCAGTGGGAGGAGAGGTCCCTGACCCTGTGAAAGTTCTATGCCCCAGTGTAGGGGAATGTCAGGGCCAGGAAGCAGGAGAGGGTGGGGTGGTGAGCAGGGGGAGTAAGGTTTTTTTTTTT
>JADRCD010210501.1:0-16847 GCA_019843815.1 Montemys delectorum
CGAGTGTGTGTAAATCCTGCAGTGCCTGTGGATAAGCCTTGTGGAGTTCAAAGCCACTGGGTGTGCGCTGTCTGTAATGAGGTTACTGATTCAACTGGCTTCCTGGTGCTGCAGCCCAGAGTGCAGGGAGGTTGGGAAGCCCCGTGAGGGATCTAAGTATCCCATAATTGACCAATTTAGCTTAAGTGTCCGTGCTGGCCCCGGGCAGAGGTCATGCGGTGACAGTCCAGGTGGCTAGAGTAGCTGCTTACAGGCTTAGGAGGTGCTTCATTTGTCCAGGCCCTCTGCAGTGAAGCTCTAGGCGGCTTACCTGGGCCTCAGGGACTTGATGGCCACCCTTCCAATTGTCTGCTGGCTAGCTGGCTTCCCACACTGGCTACTGACTGCCCTCTGTGTTTTTGCCTTAGGTCATGCAAAGGGTAGCATTAGGCTACCTGGGTTTCAGTTTTGTCTTCAACCCAGTTGCTTCTGCCTGCTGTCCTTCTCCATACAGGGGCTGTGGGATAGGATTCTAGGCCTTTGGCTGAACGGTGTGCTTAGCTCGTGAGGCTTCTGAGTGGCCAGCTTCAATCCTGTATCTCTTTCTGAAACTCCCTGAGGGCAGGGCCAAGCACGTGTTGCCCAGCTTGAGCCGATGGAATCGACCTCTGGCTTTGCTGGGGCTGGAAGATGCCTAGTGCTCTGGAGAGGGGCTGGCAGGGCCATGCAACTTCATTCTTTGGAAAGTCAAGGCCTGGTGTCCAGATGCTTGCTCCCCCAACAGCACTGGGCACCATGCAGCATGTGTCAGCAAAAACAGAAGTCATCCCTTCAGCTCAGCACTCCCATGGGTGGGCTGTGAGGTGAGGACCAGGCAGAGCTCGCACTGAAGGCCTCCTTCAGGGGCCTTGGTAGAGCATCCTTCCTTCAGACTCCTGTGTCTGTTGCATGCCCTCTTGTCATGTAGCTATACAGAATGGCCTTTTAGAGATGTTGCAACTGCTCTTGGTTTGGGGAACCCCTCCCTGAGCTCCTGATTCTGCCCTGCCAAGGCACTCTCTGCCCAGTTGTCTATGTGTCCCCCGACCCCCTCCCTGGGCCTGGGTCTCCCTAGGACTCCTGGGAGCTGGAGGCCTCTCTGCCTTTCCCTCTTGGCACCTTGGCTTTGTTCTTCTGGATTGGTGGCCATTCAGTCACATACCATGGCTGGGGACCAGCCCCTCAGGAATTACTGTGTTTCCTCTTCTAGCTGAGGGGGACAAGAATCTGATTGAGATGTCCCCAAGACCCAGGAAGTCATGGGCACTTAGCTAGCCATTGGTAATGGGGCTGGACATGGCTCTGGATTTGAACTGGAGACATTAGGGAAGACACTTTGAGGGTAAGGAGCATGTATTGCGGATATTGTGACTCTTAAAGGGGTAGTGAAGGGCAGGGGCATGAGGCCTAGAGATGAGTGCGTCAACCCCTTGTCTGTCTAAGTTGGGATCAGCTTTCTGCCCTGGGGCTCTGACCTCCCCTACCTAGACCTTTTCATGGCTCTCCATTGCTCCATGTTCATCTCAGTAAGCCCTACACTTGAGGTCAGGTGTCTCTGTAGCCTCTTCTCTCCCATCCAGCTTCTTCATGTTTAATACTTAATGGTGACTAGACTGCCCTGTGTGATGAGCGGGTGCTATCTCTCAGTCTAGTGTAGTGTGGACTACCACTGGTAGAATCATCTCCTTAGCCTTCTTCAGTTGCTTCACCTATAAGGTGCCTGGGAAATCAGGGCATTGGTAGAGGTCTTGCAGTTAGGTTTTGAATCACAATCCACAAGTTTGCCAGACCTGCTGTGGAATTAAAGCAGACCTTTTCCAGGGAGTTATGTCCTCCTGCAGCTGAGGGGCTAGTGATGAGTTGCCTGGGTGGGTATGAGTATAGGTCTTGCCCTCAAGGGCTCCAGAAGGATCTGTCTGCCTAGCCAGGCTTCTCTGGCCTGCCTCTCAGTACCTGAGTCACAGGTGTGTGCTGTGGAAACCACATGAGTGGTGTGTGTGTGTGTGTGTGCGTGTGTGCGTGTGATTGGCTCATGTAGGAATGATTAACTCTATATGGAGCTGAGGCAGAACCTGGTGGGGATGTGTTGGCTATAAGACCCTCCGAGCTGTTCTCCTGATGACCGTCCCCTCTCCTGGTTTGCAAGACTTCCTGGGCATGGAATATGAGCCTGCTGGCTCACTGTAGGTCATTGCCCACTGGAGGGTGCTAGCTTTGGGGTTCAGGCTCATTCTGGAAGGAACAGTAGGGTTGCCCCTACAGCCAGCCAATTTCCACATCTCTGGTTCATCCCCAGTTCTATTCCCATGGGTGTTTTTGGTGTCATCTGTCTGGGAGACTACAAGAAGTATTGGCCCTGTTCCTCCTTGCTGGTTGGACGACAGCTCTGATTGGGACCAGAGTCCAGGGGAGGTGGCAGAGCCACCCCCACCCATCCTGCTCTGGACTTTCTGCCCAGGATCAAGGTTGAGGAGGGTTGGGAAGTGGGGACTTAGTCATTGTACCAGGAGCAGAGCTTCCTTCTCTCTTGGGCTCCCTGGACATGATTTCTGGACATGCCCTGGGGACCTGGCCTAGAAAGGCTGGGTGATGGTAGTCTCTAGGCGCTGTGGATTCTCAGGGGCTGCTAACCCTTGCTCTCTGCTGCATGGACTTTCTGAATCAGGGTGTGTAACTCTCTTCCTCAGTTGGTTTCTTTGGTGGTAGCAGGAAGGATGGACACCGGTTTGGCAGAGGCGGGGAGGGCATGCTCGTGGTGCCCTCTGGGATCCTTGACAGTTCATGGTAGAATCGGGCTCAGCCCTGAGTCTTTCTGGATAGGCTGTCGCTGCATGTCCTGTCCTTCAGGGCAGGTGGCTCCTGGGCTGTTTGCTGCAGAATCTGCGGTGCTCTGTGCCACAGACACTGTGGGGTGTTTATGGAATGATGTAATGCCCTCTGCAGAGCCCCTGCCCCAGGATTAGTGTGGTGTCTTCCCTGGCTTCTGGGCAGGCTGTTTCATTGCCATTCCTGAGTCTGACAGCAGCTTGCTTTTCCCCTGTGGTGATCAGCTTCTGGGTGTCCTTTGGCTCTGGCCTCTAGCAGTTATGTTCCTGACCACAGCACCAGTGGGGGCAGTGTCAGAACTTCAGTCCCAAAGAGAAGTTAGATGGGCTGGTTTCTTGTAGCTTGGCCTGCTGAGTGGCAATCTTGCCAAGGGCTAGGGAGCTGAGGGAGAGTCATTAGTACTCAGTCATTGAGGACCTCTATGGGGTGCACAGGCAAAGCCTCCCTCTAGCTGCCAGGGTATAGGGAGACATGTAGGATCAGGCACATGGCAGCCTGGGATTCCAGCAGGATATAGTGATGCAGAGCAGGAGAACATGTGCTCAGGAGGAGCTTTAGAGAGACCAGTGGCAAGCTGTGTGGTTACAGACATGTCTAGGAGTGTTGGCCAGGGAGAGTGTGGGGTCCGGTCTGAGTGACTGAGGACAGAGTGCTGGAGGGTAGGACAGAGGACACTGGGATCCGAATGCTCTGAGTCTCTTTAAGAGGTAGAGCCTGTGGGGGTGATGTGTGGTAAAAACTCCGCTTCTGTACAAGGGGCAACTGTCAAGGCAGGTAGTAGCAAATGAGAGATGGTTACTAGGTAAGACGTAGAGGAGGCCTGGGGTAGGGCTGAGGAGGGCTGAGGTCCCTCCCAGCTGTTTAGAGGATCCTAAAGGATCCTGTAGTCAAATTTTGGGTGGCCTCTATCCCATCTCTATCCTAGACTTACACTGCCTTTTGGCTATCATGGACTCTTGTCTTGGTGGCTGTGTATAGCACAAGGCTAAGCCATCTCTAGAAGGGTGGCGCCTGCTCCCCCCACCTCCCCAGGTCTGGCATGACTAAGAGGAGATGTGATTCTGGATTTGTGTTGGAATTGAGGGGTGCCTGGATCCCTGACAACACTGCCTGTGGTTTTTGGACTGCAAGAGAAGTTTGACTGGTCCGGATGGGGCATGCACGTGATGGTGTGGCCTACAGACAGCTTTGTGACTCAGGATGTCCTCTTTAACTGCACGTTCTTCCTTCCTCTGATGGCCCGTGTGGGGAGGGCTGGCCTGTCCCCTGCCCATTGAGTGTCCATGATGCCACTCTGGTTTGGGAGGCAGAGCTGTACGCACTGACATCTTCCCTGGCTGGCCTGGCCAGTGTTATTTATGACTTCTCTGGGCAGTTGTTTGGGGGTCCAGCTACAGCCAGACATCTGACCTGGTTGGCTCATTCTTATTCCCTATGACTGATGTGTTGTGGTTCGTAAGGGAGGGTTTTGTAGTGTTTTGGGACCATCCTGTGTCAGATCTAATCTCTTTGCACCTGGCTGCAGGACACTTCTGGCTCATGGATCAGACTCCAGTCAGTCCAGCTGACACCTTTGGTTCTTCTGACCCAGGCTGACATCTCCCAGGTCATAGGACATGGGACATGTCACTGTGCCACCCTTGGATAACTCACTGGTAGGTGTTGTGCACCCTTTGGGCATCTGGCTCTTGAAGCTGTGGCTGGTAAGCTGGTTTTGACTTGCTGGTGACATGGCCTCCTTACCCACAATGGCTTGGGAACTTATCTGCTTGTGGATAGTATTATGTCTCCTGTGCCGGGTAGCTGGGCACATGGTCACTCATGGGACAGAGGAGAGGGTGGCTGCTGGGCCCACGTGGCCCTGGACGTGCCTGATAAGCTGTGAAGTCATTATCAGAGGGGATGTGCAGTCCTTACCCGAGGCCGGGATTCCAGCCTGGCATGGTGGAGATCCTATGGGACCCTGCCCCTGCTAGAACTTGTGGGTGAAGTGGTGTGGGAGCTGATCTTTGGGAGTCCCTCTCTTTTCCTGGAGCTCAGGTTCCACCAGGACTCTTGAAATGGCCTCTCCTCCCAGACCCCTGTGCTCCTCCTGGCTGCCGGCCTGCTGGCCATCACTTCCAACCCCCCTCAGGTTTCCCTGGCTGCCTTTCTGAGAACAACACTGTGACTGTTGTCACCATCCTCCTCCTGCTGTGGCCTCCTCACTTGGTGTGGGAACCTGGGGACTGAGGGACCTGGGTTGTCAGCTGTGGGGTAGCCAGCAGGACTAGCAGTCAGCATGTGAGATTGGCCCTTGAGATGTGGGCAACTAAAAGGATGACGGTCCTTTTGTCCCTTTGTCTTCAGCCCCCGATTGTTATATTGTTCTTGGGGACCTGAGCCCTGCCAGCCTCCTGGCCAGCTTGTAGGGTCTACAGACAGCAGCCCAGTGGGCAGAAAGCCCGGACCTGGTTTGTAGTGTGTGGTCTTCTCCTCTAGCCTTCCTGCCTATATCTAGGCCATGCTAAAAGCCTAAGACTTTCCCCTGGGCTTTTAGAGCCCAAACTGCTATGAGCACAGGGCCCTCCTGTTATTTGTGCAACTGGGTGCAAGGCAAAGTGTGAGTGCAGAACTCTCTGTGTGTGGACGGCACTTGTGTCTATGTTCAACCCTCTATGTGTACATCTGAGTCCTGGTCTGAGCGTGTCTTTGTGTGCTTCACGTCTGTGTGTGAGGTTCTATGTATTACCACATGTGAGTGTACATGACTTTGTGTGTGTGTCTTGAGTGTATACACATGTCCATATATAAGGTTCTGTGTACCATCCACATATGAGTATATACGACTACTGTGTGTGTATGCTTGTGTTCATGTGTAGGCTCTGTGTATTAGCTAGCTATATTGAGTATATGTGGCCATGAATGTGTCTGTGTATGCACTTGTGTCTGTTAATGGGTTCTGTGCATCATCCATATGTGAGAGAACATGATGTGTCTGTATGTGAAGTTCTGTGTATTAGCCATACATGAGTGTGCATGGCTATGTATGTGTGTCTGTACGTACTAGTGTTCATCTATAAAGTTCTGTATATTAGCCACATGTAAGCGTGCATAGCAACATGTGTGTATGTCTTTATATGTATGTCCATGCATGTGGGTCTTTGTATTGTCCACATATAACTGTGCATGGCTATGTGTGAGCTTGTGTCTGTGTACACTCTGTGTCCATGTATGAACTTCTGTGAACCTCTGAGAGTTCATGGCATGTGTACATATGTCTGCATACATGTGTCTCTGCTTGAGCTTCCGTGTATTATATATCTATGGGAATATACCTGTATATTGCCTATATAGAGAGTGTACATGGCCATATGTAAACTTGTGTCTATGTGCATACCGTGTCATACATGAAGTTCAATCTGTTGGCCATGTGTGAGCATGCATGACTGTGTGTGTCATGCACACCTGTGTTCATGTATAAGGTTCATGTATTGCCTGTGTATGTGGCCCTACATAAGTGTGTCTGTGTGCATACCTGTGTCCATGTGTGAGACTGTCCACATGTGAGTGTGCATGGCCATGAGTATGTGTATCTGTGTGTAACTGTGTTCATGCATGAGGTTCATGTGTTGTCCTTGTGTGTTTGTATGCACACCCGTGTCCATGCATGGGGACGTGTCATGTTTTATATCCTTCTACTCCCAGGCCTAGACCATAAGGCATCAGTAGTCATCCTGAGCACCCTCATGGCCTTTCTGAGGCACCCTAGGCAATCCCCACCAGTCTCTGAGTAGAGACCTAGAAGGTGCCTGATGCTGTAGAGGAGAGGAGAATGTGCCAGCGAAGGTCCAAAGGAGCTCTGTGCCCTGGGGAAAGAAGTTAGTAGGGCCTAAAGCCAGGGTCAGTTGCGCACACTTTAGTGTAAAGTGTAAAGCCTGGTGTGAGTGCTGGCAAGGCTCAGCAGGGAAGGGTAAGGAAGGAAGGCTTCCTCTCATTGTGTGATGAGGAAATTAGGTCTGAGAGCGGCAGGCAGGCTGTGCGGGTGGGGGAGATGAGGGTTAGGCTGCCAGTGGAAGACTGCTCTCTGTCGCTTTTCTCTCAGCTGTCCGCTTTAGGCAAAGTAGGCGTGTTTGCAGATGGGGAACAGAGCAGGGCTGCTGTGGGAAGCTCCAGCACGGTGGGGCACAGTGCTTACTAACTCTACCCTCCCTTGCCCGAAGCCACATCGAGGTAGAGAAGTCACGCCGCTGGTTAGCTGCCAAGCTAGAATTTCAATCCAGGACCCCAGGACTCCCCCTTTCACCACTTCCTGCTGGGTCCCAGGCGCCTGGTTAGCCTGATGGTGTCAGCAGGGGTGGGGATGCCTTGTATCTGGAAGGTACTGGAGCCAGCCTGCCTTGCTACTCAAGGAGATACCCTGTTTCCTTCACAAACAACTGGGGCTGGTCAGAGCAATTTTATTTTTATTTCCTATTTTTACTTCCTCGTGGGCTCCTTTCAGAAACTCGGGGTTAGATGGGCTCCACCCTCCAATCTCCACCCAGTTTCCTGGCCCAAGCCTCAAGCTCTGGACAGGATCTCATATGCATGCTTGTGTGGCATGAGAACAGTCCACCTGGTGCTGGGATGGGAGGGGGGTGACTCCTGCCCTTCTCCTATTCCGGGCGGTGGGTGGTGGCAGTCATGTGCCTCAGTGCCTGATGCAGTTTCTCTGCTCACCTCTCTGGCTCTTGCTGGAGGTGTATGCTCGTGGCAGGGTGGAACATAGTCTTTGGGAAATGTGTCAGCAGTATGTCTAGCTGAGACCTGGCTAGGCAGGGTACAGTGAGGTTGGTATTCCGCTGCACTATGGCTTGTGTGGATTTTGTTTTCCCGGGTCCTGGCCCAGATACAGTTCACAGTGGTGTATGCTGCAAAGCTTATCCTGGGGTGAGGGTTCTCACCTCTCAGCTGCCATTTCAGCGTAGCCAGGACTTATGCTGGTGACTGGCAGACATGGGATCCTGAACTCTGTTCAGGCTAGGGACAACCAGGCCACTGACTCCTAGGTCTGGGGAAAGCTGTTTTCATGGACACCTGGGTTCACTAAGTTCTCTCAATGTACCCTGCTAAGCCTTCCCACCTCTTAAGAGTTCTGGGGAGAGAATTGCCCCATTCACTGGAGGGTGGGGAATGGGGGAAGAAGGGGAGGCTCACAGAGGTGTCACTGAGTTCTGAAGCTGCTTAGTTTGTGGCCAGGGTGGTGATAGCTGGACCTACTGTCTCTGTGCACTAGGCCACCCAATCAAGTTTGGGGCATTTGGCCAGTAGGAGCAGTTCTCCAGCTTCCCTCCTAGTCCTTCCTGCTCTGGCTGGCCTGGTGCTGGTACAGGTGGTAGTAGTGGCTTCCCTTCAGTGTGAGCCACATGGGGCATGTGGCTGTGGTAGTGTTGGCAGAGCCTGCATGTGTAGGTGCTGGGGTTTTCAGGTATCCTTTGATTAGAGGCCAAGAAACAGAACCTCACAGTGTGTGTGTGTGTGTGTGTGTGTGTGTGTGTGTGTGTGTGTGTGTTGGTCTTTCTTGGAGAGGTCCATCAACTTACAGATTTCCCTGTGACTGCCTATGGGTGCCCTGGGCTCAGGCCTGTGGAGAAGAGGGTGCTCCTGCCTCAGGGCTGTATAAGCCATCAGTGGGCCGCAGGGCTGGGCAACATTTACCCCTAGGTGGCATGTATAACCTAGATGGTATGTCAACCCTGAGGTTCATGGGAGCCATCAGCAGCATGGACACCCTGGGCAGCATATGTGTCTTGGGCAGCATACGCACCTGACTAGCATATCTCTTTCTCTGAGTCTTTGCTTTCCTATCTCTGTGTACGGGGCCAGGGCTCTCACTTCTAGAGTCGTTTTGAGAGTTGTGGAAATAGGGCTTATCTCTTGGTTCTTGGCCTGAAATAGGAAGTGATGGCTGAGGGCCTCTCAGAACTGCAGAGTCCTAGTCCCAGGGATAGGAGAGGAGTTGCCCATGGGTCAGTCGCCTGGGATAGGAGCAGTTCCTATAGGACTGAGGAGGAGGATGTGCTGTGCAGATCTGGGGAGAAATGTTTCTCTGGAGGCGGCATCTGGGATAGCCACTTCTAAAACCATCCTGGAGTGCAGGGGTTCCCAGGGCTGGGAGTGGAGACTCACACTGGGTGTAGCCCCAGCAGGGTCCCCATGCCTTGAAACCCATCCTCACTAGTACTGCACTGAGCGTAGCCTTGAGCCAGGGTGTTCGATGCTGGGTTTCTTTCTCCTCTGCACATGATTTTTGTGACTGTGGGAGAGAGTGCTTCCTCCCCCAGATAGCAGTAAGGAGCATGTTCAGCAGACGAGATGGATCTGGCATCTCAAGCTCTCTGGCCTCCGTGCCCTACCAATGTACGACATGCAGGATATAGGACTAACTTTGTACTGCGTCTAGTTGCTGAGCCAAAGGTACTTAATGGCTATGTCTTGTGCATTCCCACCTCCGGGCCTTTACTCATGTTCTCCTCCTGGTTGGTGGCCTCCCTAGCCCTTGTGCTATTTACTCTCATCCCTGGGGATTTAGACTCAATATCTTTGGGAATAGAGTGGCCTGAGCCCCTTCTCTGCCCTCATGAGTTCATCAGATATGGGTTAGTGGGGACCTAGCCCATCTGGAGTCTGCAGCATAAATATGGACAAGTGCACTCCCACACCCCTCTCCAGGCCTCAGTTTTCCTATCTCTTTCTGTGTGAGGGTGTCTATCTTGGGCTTATCCGGGGAAGGTAGCTAGTTTCTATAGCCTGTGTGGACTTGTACCAGCTAGGCCTCATGCTTTCTCTTGGGGTTCAGTTTCCTGCCTCAATATTCGCCACCCACCGGAAGGGGCTGTGATTGGGGTCCGCCCCATGTGCCTGACTCAGCAGCCACAGGGTGGGGGAAACCGGAGGTTTCTTGTCTAACCCCAACCCAGGCACCCTCCCACAGCTGAGATTCCTCTTATGAAGGTGGGTGTGGAGTCCTCAGTTCCTAGAAGAACAGGGTAGGGCTAAATCCTAGGTTTTAGACTCCTTCTGGGTCCCTGTGGATGCCTGCCAGACTCTGTCTGCTGTTGTCTTTGGTGCCCTCCAGCAGCCTCTCTGTTTCTGACAGGTGTCTACTTGTATGGGAATGCATTACTTGTACACTGTCTCCACCAAGCAGCCCTGCTGGGTTAGGTTCCTCCCACCCTCCCCATGACTCCTGTGTTTTTAGGGGCTCAGTGCTAGACCAAAACCTAGTATGGGCCCTGACTGCAAGAGACAGTGAATGTGGAGTTGGAGGCAGAGGAAATGACACGCCCACTGTGGTCTTTGCCACCTGGGAGTCAGCTTTGTGGCCACATTTCAGCAGGACAGAGGTGCTTAGAGAGAGTGGGGTTGGAGCCCTGAGGCCTTGCCTGGGTAGCTGCCTGGATGGCTTTATTCTGGAACTACTTCCTGGAGAGCTCTAGACAGTGGTGGTTGAGAGGACAGAGTGGACTGGGTGTGCCCAGTGGCTGTGACTTTAGTGAGGTCTCAGTGTCCTCAGCTGGCAGATGCTGGCATAATCGGCCATCTCCAGGAGATGGGTCTCCAGAAACATTACAACGACTTAGGAGGACAGCTCTCCAGTGGTCCTGAGTATTGCTGGGATGAGGCCAGGAACTGAAAGCCCCAACTGTACAGGGTTTATGTCCCCTTGGTGACTGACAGTGATGCATCTGACTGGCTGCCTGCACTTTGGGTCTAGCTCTGAGCCTGCCTGGAACTGGACAAGGCCATGGGGTTTGGTGGGTTGTGTCCACCGACCTGGCAGCTGCCTGGTCTCTCTCCCTGGTGTTGGCTCAGTAGTGGGCAGTGTTCATCCTCAGGTGCTTGAGGAACCTGTCTGAGGAGGGTTCTCCTGAGGCCTCAGGAGCCTGGGGAAGCCGAGTCAGGACAGCATAGGGCAGCAGAGGGGCAGCTGGAGGAGTTGTGTGACCTGTGCTATGCTCATCGCCTCAAGTGAGGACACACTCAGTCGTTATGGAGCTGCCAGGGGGATGTTTGGGGATCTATAGTCTGCGTCCTCACCAGCTTGCAGCAGCAGTGTGGGGAATGGGCAGAGGAAGGGTTAAGGAGCCTAGGCAAGTAGTAATGTCTCTAATTTCCCCGTGTGATTTAATAAAAATGTAAATTGCTGGGTGGACGGCCGCACCGCCACAGTGTTGACCGAGATGAATTGCGGGTGCTCGGTGGTCAGCCTGCCTTTGTCTTTGCGCTCCCAGCAGATTGGTACTTCCTGCTGTCCGGGAGGCTGGACACTGAGGGATACACACGTTCCTCCTTCCACCTCCCTGGCCGGATGGGCAGCCGGAACACCTGGGCATCTGTCAAGGACGGCTGCAGAGGAGCTCTGGGTGGCCTGGCTGGACAGCTCACCCTTTGTGTCACCTACCCCTCTCCTTTTGGAGTTTTGGTGAGTAATCTAGGATGGCTTGGAGCCTGCACTGAGCATAGTCAGTATGCTATGACTATGTATGTAGAGGGGTTATTGCCCACTGGAGCCAGGGAAGACCTTCCTCAGGGTGACATTTGAGCAGAGGGTATAATATAGAATGAGAAGGAGAAGACTTGTGGGGCTGGAGAGGAAGTGCCTTCCAGCTTGAGAAGTAGTGTGTGCAAAGGCCCTGAGGTGGGGCTTGCTGGTTCTGGGGAAAGAAGAGACGATGAGGGGCTTGTAGGCAGTAGAGCCAGGTTCAGTGTCTCAGGGTGCCAAGTGGGTTCTGTTTGTAGAGTCTGGTGGGTCCTGCTGAGAAAAAAGCCCAATGGCAGGAGTGAGCCCAGAGTCTGGGGCAGCTATGTGTGTGGGGGCTGGTGTATTGCAGTGACGTGTGTGGCCGTAGGCCTCGAGTGTACCATTGGGGCTTGCTGGTGGTGCGTTTGTGGGACACAGATTGTGAAGAGTATGGGCGGGAACATGGCTGCTCTGGGCAGGAGAGCAGTGCATTTTGACAGGCTTTAGGGAGACTTGGAGGCCTCTTGGGAAGTGGAACTTGGGTGTCTGTGGTCAGGTGGGACATTTTGATGACTTAATAGGGGGAATTAGAGTGGGTACTGCTGTTGTAGTACGATAAGTCTTGGATAAGTGGCTAGGTGTTGACTCTCAGTAAACACAGGGTCGTTGCCTAGAAAGGTCCCTGGAGACAGACATTGGCCACTTGTGTCAGCTGCCAATTTGAGGACCATCATTCTTAGGTTGGTCTGATCTCTGAGATGAGCGACTGACACAGGTGGCTGAACCCAAGTGGCCACCTCACTATCCACTGAGGTGGCTCTCTTGCTCCTGCTTGATTTATCTGACTATATCTGCTTACCTTTCTGCTGATGCCTAATGTGTTGGATGTTGAGACTAGGCCTCTTCAGCCAGGTCATAGTCCCAAGGAGAGCTGAGTTTCAATGCTTAGCTCAAACCTCCAGCCTCCCCAGCCCTGGATTCTTTCCTAGCTTGTAGTTGGTGGGCTTCCACAGGGTCGGACCCTCACTGTATGTTATGTGAGTGGAGGCTGTAGTTTTGTGTGAAGCTCTGGAAGGAGCAGATGCCCCTTAGTTGTCGAAAAGGCTGGTTCTTGCTGAGGATGTTGGCCAGTAGGGCATGCTTACGATTTCCCAGGAAGGGATGTAGGCCTCCCAGTTTTACTCAGCCCACTGGAGCCTCTCCCTGGGGAAGATCTGGCTGGCCATGCAGATACTAGTTTCCCAGCTGACCTAGAACCACTGTCTCCTATTGCCTTAGTTGCCTTTGACACTTGCGTGTTGCCAATAGTCTAGCCTCGGAAAGCTTTGGGAGGGGACAATTTGATCTGGGTAGAAGGCTTGGCTGGGGTTGGTAGAAGAGAAACTGGCATCCAAAGGGACCTGGGAGCCTGGTTGGAGGCTGGGAAGGGAAAGGGCCCAGCTAATGATCCTGATTAGCTTTGTTGGCGAGGCTGATAGCCCCTTTCTGTGGAATAGAGTGGTTTGTACCTTTGTTGCAAACCTTAGTGACTGTGGTGGTGCCAGGGAAGGTTGATGGCTCCAGATGCTTGCTAGTGATAGTACAGAATTGTGTGTGGATTTGGGGCCATCATCTTGGGGTTGGAGGCAGTGCTGCCATGGTGTTGTGACTTCCTGCCGGTGGTTCCCCATGTGCAGGTGACATCCAGCTTTGGGCAGCGTCCTATGGGCGCCTGTCAACTTGCCTCAAGATGTGCATGTTTCCTTCCCTTAGAAGTGTAACTCTGTGTCTCAGATCTCTGGTGATGAGTCTTCAGTGTGATGTCCTTCTGGAAGGCCTAACAGAGGAGGAACAGAGCCTGGCTGGCTGGGGAGGTAGGCAGAGTAGACGCAGGCCACTCTGGGGTAGAAGTGGTTTGGACAGTGAGCACCACTCATTGTGCCTTCAGCGTTTCCCTCTTCTTCTGGCCTGCTGATTCCTGTCCCCATCCTGTCCTGTTCTCCCTTCCCTGGACCCCTTACTTATTGCTTCTTGATCAGCTCCAGGGTCAGGGAAAGCTGGTCTACCAGATGGCTGGGCAGGCACATTGGGCCAGCAGCATTAGGCTGCATCATTTAGAGAGTGTTTGATTAACCAGCCTGTCTGGAGCTGGCTGGGCAGCTGGGTAACATCAGCCCTGACTCTACACTGGGTGTGGAAACCACAGAGGATGGAAGATCCGGCCTCTGGGAGCCCCTGGGCTGGTGCTACACATTGATGCATCTCGTACAACATTGGCTTCGCTCCCCGGTCCCCAACTTTTCAGCAGTGTCTGTTGGCAACCCCTTGACCACCTTGAGCCTCAGTTTCCCCTTCTGTAAGGGCAGAATGACTCTTTATTTGGAGGTGGTAGCTTAGAGCTGACATCAGACAACAGCAACCTGGTGGTGTTTTGCTGGCTCTGTCTTGTGGGACTGCCAGAGTTCTTCCTGTGGCTTCTGGTAGTGTTTTCCCCTGAGTGGACCTCGTGGTCCAGCCTGTCACATGGAGGATGGGTTGCAGCCTGTGTGTTCCACCTGAGCTCACTAGTGAGACAGTATGGGGGTGAAGGTACCTGCTGAGTGGGGCCTCCTGGCCAGGTAACCACCTTTTCTGGGAGCAGTGTGGCTGTGTGGTCTAGAGCCATCCATCCTTCAGGACATTTTCTTGGTTCAGAGGCCAAAGTGGGAGCAGATGGGAAGTAGGCTCTGCTTTCCTAGCCACGCCTGACATGAAGAGATTCAATGGAGAGGCTGAGGGGTTGAACTGGGGCCTGTCCCTGTCCTGGTGAGTGCCATGGCCCTCTCTGCACTTTGGCTCTGGTGGCTGTCTGAGCCAGTGTCCTGCCAGGCTGACAGTGGTTTTGGATGGACTTGGCTTGGCTGGCACTGCCAGGGCTGCATCTACATGTATCTGACCAGGCCCCTGAGCCTAGCAGTATAGGCAGTTTTCTCTTCACTATCTCAGAGTCATTGCATATAAAGCCCACCTTGCTGGGCTTTGTGCAGACATGTGTAGCCTTGAGGTGTAAATGACCAGCTATAGAGAGGTTTTAGCACTAGTGGGCCAGGCCCTGAGTTCTCAGTACTTCGCTTGGGAAATTAGCATGCTAGGGTCCTGATTGCTGTAGGTAGGACTTAACATATGAAGCTCAGACAGGTATCAAGATGGGCCAGGAGACCTGGTGGGTATCCCTGGGACATGTAGTCTCTTTGGGCTGAAGTCTTTTACTTGCACAGAGCAGATATTGTTGGGGAGCATAGAAGGACCTGAGCTAACAGTGGAATGGTAGGGTGGGGTAGGGGACAAGTGTGTCATGGTAGCTGAGCAGGCCAATTTTCAGCTGCTACCCATGTGGGCTCCCCATCTTCCTTACCGCCTGACCCTATCACCCTAACTCGGTATCTTACCAACATGGGGAGTCTGGAGAGGGCAGCGATCCCATGCCTCAGGGAAATGCAATCCTTTTGTGGCCCCTGAATATTTCATCAGCAGATTAAAAATTGAAGCTATGCCGTCCCCCTCTCCTCTGGGAGGGTGGGGGGAGGGGCTCGCACTGTGTCTCAGGCGGGTTTTCGTATTTTTCTTGGTAATGGAGCCGTGTCAATTAGAAAATGACATTGCTGTTTAAAATGTCGTTCTGGGGCCCTCTTTAATTAAGGCCGAGATGGAATAACCAATCTGTTGCCGTGAATGAAATTTTAAACATCAGAATGAGAGGTGATGACGTGGAGCGGGCTTTGTCACAGAGTGGGTGCAGAGCCCGGGGTGATGGATGGAGGCTGTGGCCTGGTGCAGGCTGCACTAGTGTGTGTGTGTGTGTGTGTGTGTGTGTGTCTGTCTGTCTGTCTGTCTGTCTGTCTTTATGTAAGGAAGAGTGCTGTTGAGACTGATACTAGTAAGTCCAGTGGGGAGGGCAAGCTGACTCTGGCTCTTAGGAGCTTAAATGTGATAGGTGTGTGGAAAACCCTGGGGGAAGATGTATAGGAGGTGGCAGGGGGGCCAGGGAGGTGTTGGCCCTTAGGTGGCTTTTTAGAATCTGAAGAATAAGAATGGGAAAGGGCTACATCGGGGCCCCTGGGTGCCTGTAAGGCACTGTGATGGGGGAGGGTCACATGTTTTAACTCTTGTGAGCAGGGGCTCCTCTCCAGGCCCCCAGATGGCGGCACAGGACCTGGCTGGATTGCCTTGTCTTCCTTGCCTAGCCCCTGTCCAGCAGCAGGCAGAGTGGCCACTTGCCAAGGCAGCAGGCCATGCAGGGGAAGTGTCTGGGCCTCACTGCCTCCTGCCGCTCTGTGCTCAGAGCTGGCCCATGCTTGTTTTGCTTTGGCGGGGCCAGGCTCACCCTGGCTGCATCCTGCAGCTCCCAGGACGTGGGCCTGACTCTAGAGTCAGCTTCCCTGGTGATACAGTAAGCAGCTGCCAGGACTGACAGAGAGGGAGGGTGTGAGGCCTAGGCCCCACAGCATACAATGTGGCTTTGGCTTTGTGGCTGCCGGCTGGCCCTGTTTCTACCCATACTCCTGTGTGGTCAGCTGGGAACTCAGAAGTCTGGCTCCTTTCGGGACATGAAGGACTCTCATCCCCTCTGGGCTGGATCAGCCAGCAATGCTTTGCAGACCTTGGCTCATCCTTCCACCTTGCTTGGCAAGAGGAGGTCCAGCCCTCAGTCATACTTTCCCCTTAGGGACACTCAGCCCTTCTTCTGATGCCTACTCAGAATGGCGAGCCACTGATGCCTGTTTCAGTTCTTTATTGGGCTGGCTCGTGAAGTACAGGTGTAGGGCAAGCAGCTTAGATCTTCTGTGTGTCTGAGCAGCTGGGACACAGGGTACTCATGTGACTGGGAGGGGTGGCTGGGGTTTCTGGCCTGAAGAAAAAGACAGTATTTAAGTTTTATGAGAACAGACACAGCATTGAACAGCGTGGCTGGGGAGGATATGTGTTGATCTTCTTAAATAGCTGTGAAGGGCTGCTGGGTCCTGCTCAGAAATCTTTCCAAAGTAGAATTCGAATTTCTGATGGTTATTGATTGTGGGAGCCCCCTGGACAAGTTAGGGGGAGAGAGGAGACCCTGGTGGCTTGGGGCTGTGTGTGCATGTGTATGCCGCACCTCTATGTGTGGCCCAGCCACAAGCGCTCCTCACTCCAAACCCTTCATTGCTTCTAAAAGGTGCTTGGTACCCCTGTGTCTGTATGTCCAACAGGACCACTTAGGTCATTCTGAATGAGCAGTCTGTGCATAGCCCCCTTTCTCGAGGTAGGGAAGATGATACTGAGACTCGTTTGCGCCATTTACTCTTCTCCAGGACAGAAGGACTGAGATGTTTCAGCGTAGGGTTACCAGGTATCTAGGGTTGGGGTTGGGGGCCCAGTGGTGCCTTTGAGGTGTGGTTCATTGTTGTGTCTGAGGCTACACCTATGTGGGATCCAAGAAACTCAAAACAGCTCAGAACACCTATACAAGTCTCCCTGGGAACAACTATGGAAAAATGTCCTGGAGATGCTGTGGATTGGGCTG
>JADRCD010210503.1:0-30206 GCA_019843815.1 Montemys delectorum
CAGAAGCACCCTTCCTGGCCCATCAACCTGCTGAGGAGGATGCTAAACTCCAGGGGTGGAGCCTGGTTTGTGTCCAGCAACTAAATGAATTAGTGGCATTCTGGTGTGGAGGATCAGCTGCTATGACTGCTGTTCCAGAGGTCTGGTCTCCGGGCTTCATATCACTTTAGGATGTGTGAACCAGGGACAGAGCCTGCATTCTGTTCTTTGCTCCTGGTCTAAAACCTGAGTGTACCACTCAGATCTTTGTAAGTGGGAAATAGGGGTATGGTACGGCCAGGCACACAAAACACACGCTCCCACTGAAGCAAAGGAGAAGGAGAAAAGGTGGGGGAATCTTCAAGAGGAAGAACACTGAGCATTTGGGAAATGCTAGGAAAAGTACAAGAGCTGAGAGAGGGGGTTTGGCGCAGGCAGAACGAATCTTTGCTCACTTCAGAACCGTTGTATGGAATCTAAACAAAAGGACACAGACAGGCAGAGCCCGGGCCAGCTGGAATCGGCTCTGCTGTACTGACATGGGGAAGTAGTTTGGCTGTGTGAGCGGAGAAAGTCTAGGCAGATCTTTCATAGTAGGGCTGCTGGCATGGAGACAGGCAGCCAAGATGTAAATCACAGCATATTGTTGGAGGAAAAATATGTCTAAACAGACGGAAAGCAGGTTGTAGATGTAAATATTTTAATCAACACTTAAAATTGACTATCAATAATTATCATATTGTTAAGACAATGAAAACAGGTATTTAAATTAAAACGTTTGACTGGTTTACTTATTATTTCCTTATGAGTCATATTGTATGTGTGTCTTCACATGTGTGGGGGTGCATGTACTTGTATGTGCCTGTACTTGTGTGTGCAGATGGTGGAGGCCAGAGGACAACTTCCGGTGGTGCTTTTCAGTTGTCCAACTTCTGAGAATGACCTGGAGCGTATACCTTGGCTATGCTGGCTAGACAGTAAGCCCCAGGGATCTAGCTGTCTCTACTTCCTAGTGCTTAGATTTTAGGCACCTACTGTCATACCTGGCTTTTTATGTGAATGCCCTGGGATTCGAACTCAGGTCCTCATGCTTGCTGACTGAGTCATCCCCTCAGCCTGCCTATTTGGCTACTTGAGGTACCAAAATATATTTGGATGTTTAAATATCTTAAGTAGGACTGTATTAATGTATGGAAGGTGACCAACCCGAATGTACTTTCCTGGGGTGCCCTTGCCACATCCACAGCCCTGTGATAGACTCCCCTACCATGTTGATCTCAGCCTTGGACTCTGGCTATTCTGTTTTTAGTCTTTAAAAATGAAGTGAGGTACATAGACATTCACCTTCGATGGAGTATAAATATAAGAATACAGTATAAATATAGTTTTGTACTACAAACAAAACTAGCCTACCACACCCCTAGGTGGCCCAAACCCATAAATCTAACACCCATTTTCAGGGCTATTTTACATGACCAATTCAGCCTAAGTGGCACATTAGGCATTAATCTGCCCGTTGCTGTTTGTGCGTCACAAATAGTTCTGAATCTCTATGGTCAGGACCTGTCATTCAGAGAGGGAAAGCACTTGCCCAGATTTATGGCTTTGCCCATGGGGACATCAATCACCCACTAAATTCCTGTATTTTCTATTTTTTTCTTAACCTGCCACCTTCTAAACAAAACAGAGACAAACTAGAATCACAGGGTGTGGACGCAGGCCCCCATGTACATCAGGATCTCTTCACAGAGATCTGGTCGGGGAACAGGGTGGATTGTTCATACCACACAAACGAAGTCATTTTCACAGTGTAAAGTCCTGAGACTCGGTCCAGGGAAACACCTCTCTCCACATGGTTTCTGCCTTCTCTTTCAGTCTTGGCTATTACAAGGGTGAGGTGTCAGACACACAGCAACTATCCAGCCACTCGTCTGGTTCTGACCATCCAGTAACTGGGCTTGGGTTTGAGCTGACTTGAGGAAAAAAAAAAATTCTGCCTGATAACTAAAATCCAAACCTATTGTACTGGCTGGTTTTGCGTGTCAACTTGACACAGGCTGGAGTTATCACAGAGAAGGGCGCTTCAGTTGGGGAAGTGCCTCCATGAGATCCAGCTATGGAGCATTTTTTCAGTTGGTGATCAAGTGGGAAGGGCCCATTGTGGGTGGTGCCATCCCTGGGCTGGTAGTTTTAGGTTCTATAAGAAAACAAGCTGAATAAGCCAGGGGGAGCAAGCCAGTAAGGAACATCCCTCCATGGCCTCTGTATCAGCACCTGCTTCCTGACCTGCTTGAGTTCCAGTCCTGACTTCCTTTGATGATAAACAGCAATGTGGAAATGTAAGCTGAATAAACCCTTTCCTCCCCAACTTGCTTCTTGGTCATGATGTTTGTGCAGGAATAGAAACCCTGACTAAGACGCCTATCTTAAAGGAGTATGACCTAAGAACAGTCATGTAACCCCCAAATGCTTAGCAAAGTGACTAGCTACATTTTTTTTTTTACATAATTGCTGGAAATGACAATGCACATGAACATTCGACTAAATAAAATAGGGGAAAAATATAATAAGAAAGCATATCTTCCCCTTTCCTAGAATCTTTTTCAAATCTGATGCACAAGTCTGTCATGTGAATAGATTCCAATATTGAAAAGTGGATTGTGCTTGGCGCATAGGTCAGTTGGTGGGTGTTCAAAATATAGCAGCAGGCACGGAAACCTGAGCACACTCATCGGGGCGAGAGCACGGAGGCTTCCTCTAAAGGTTCTGGTCTCTTTCCACCTTTTAAAGGGTTCCAGGTAGAGCAGAAACACCTCAGAGTTGTCATGCCAGGTGGTTTGGTGCCATGCTGTCCCTGTGTCTGAGGACACAGTTGCCATCACCAATGTCTCCCCCTCCTTTCTCTGACTTTCCACACTTGGCTGTTACAGGCCTAACAACGATGTCCTCATCACCACAGCTCTGTTGGGTTTCTTAGGCCACTTGGGGATCCTGACAGGACAACAGAGTAATGCCCACAGGAACTTGGGGTCTCTAATATTCCATTTGGTTAAACCCATTGTTGAAGAATATTGAAAATGTATGCATCCTAAGTTTTGTTTCTTTCCAAATTATGCCTATGTGCTAAGACGGTTTAGCTGTGTTGTGGCATATGTGTATTAAAAGCCAGCTACCTGCTGTAGGGAGGTGCAATTAATTAAAGACAGATTGTGCTATCTAAGTCCTCTTCATGAAGTGAGAGGCATCTGATATGGCATAGTGATACTTTCAAGGCATGCCGTTAGGGAGGGTATCAAGGAAATTTCCAGGTATGAGAGTCTCACGACATCCTTAGAAAGGGAAAAGTCCATATCAGTCCTGATTTTAGCAATTTATGAAATGTAATCTCTAATGGCTCTCACCATAAGCAGATACAAACATAAACCCTTCATTCTCTTTACTCTGAGAGGTTCTGATGGTGACTCATCTTACAACCCCAGAGGTATTCGTACAGTGACCTGTATCGGTGATGCCCCCAGAGTTGGCTGTGTACAGCCTGTACAGCTGGATGTGGTAGCTCTGCTCCTGTGGGCTTCATGTCAGTTTAAAAGTTAATGACCAGGGTAAGACTATAGCTATACCTAGAGGTCAAAGACTTGACTGATGTGAATAGCACAGTCTCTTTAATGTGCTCATTTTAAGTTTCCATTTGTTACCCATCTTATCTGTCATCCATCTGTTTATCTATCTACCTAGCTATCTACTTATCATGTCATCTACCTATCTATTGTTTATCTATCTCTCTATTCATCTATCTATCTGTATTTATCTATCATCTATGATTTGTCTATCTCTACCTATATATCTGTCTGTCTGTCTGTCTGTCTGTCTGTCTGTCTTCTATCCATGCATCCATCAACCTTCAAGGCAGGTCCTTTTGATATCAGTGGCTTCAGACTCCTGGGGAAAAATGACCCTTCTGCTGCAGCCTTCCAAGTACCTGGGACTTATTGACACTTTCTACTGGCTTGAAAGCATTCATTTTTCATTAGGGAACTGAGTGACCTGAAATTAATCTTGTTGAAAATCCCAGTGCTCTTGAGCAAAAAGCAGGCTTGTTTTCTCTTCCATACTTCTCATCCTATTAAATTTCTCATTTTCTGTCATATTCTGCAAGCTACCCACTACCTTTTATACCAGTCTCACTTCCACTTAAGTCTCTGCAAGAAATAATTGGAAATAACATAGTCCTAGCTATTTTTCTTAGTCGCAAGCAAAAAAGATCCCCCTAGAAGAATGGGCAAAGGCAAGCTACCTTCCCACATCCCTAGATGGCTTTCCAGGGTTCATTTTTTTATCTGATTCCCCTCACTCTGCCCCATGTCCAAATCACATGTTATCATTCCTATCCCATGGAATAGTTTGTAGAGACCCTGGGCAAAGTTTACTTTGGTCTTGCTAAGTTTTCTTGACTTTAGACCAACCACTTCCATACCTCACTGGGCTCCCAGGGCTCTGAGTAAGAAATGATGTTCTAAGTCCCAGAGAACAAGGGTCCTTGTCCCGATCGAAGCTGTTGCATGTATCATTAACAGCTACACATTTGATAAGTCTTATCACTTCCTGTCCTCTATGAGCAGGGCATTATAAGGGGCCGTGTCTTCTACTCCTTTAAATCCCTAGCACATAGCATTGAACTCCCACAGGTGGACATCTAGTTGCCTGTCAGACACTGCTGAGGAGACACGGTCCCTGCCACTCAGAGTGTTGGTCATAGAGACAGAACCAGGCAAGACTAATTCTACTATGGCTTCCACACACGTGTCAAGTGTCAGAGAAGTTGTAGATAATTTATCACTGAGCAGGGCTGTGAAGAAGAGGAGAGGCGAGGTTCAGCTGAGACTACGGAAGGAGTGAGGACTCTGTTCCTGATAAAGATCACAATAGCAGTTAGTAGATCTTAAAGGAGGAATATTTTAGAGCCGATTGAAAGTCATCAATAGTCGTGTCGAATGATCGGTACACACCTGCTGTCATGCTGTGCTCATTTTTAAGCTCCTTATTTTAGTGTCTTTCCCTGTCGCTGAGATGCAGAGCTCTAACAGAATCAACTTAAGGGAAAAAGGGTTCATTGATAGCCTTTGCTTCTTTATGGATTGTTTTTCCCATCCCACATCCCCACACCTGGGATTAAAATGAAGACATATCCTTCTGACATTTCTCTGCTCTTTAAAGAAACCAAAATTCCAGAATTCTGACTATAAGAGTTTATCTGTGGATACAGTCCACCACAATTCAGAAGTCATAGTAAAGGAAGCTCAAGGGAGCTGGTGACACCATATCTATAGTCAAGAAAGAAAGAGAGGAAATTGCTTCCCTTTTACATAATCCAGGACTCCTTGTCTAGGGAATGGTCTCACCCATGTTGGAGATGGGTCTTCTCACATCAGTTAACACAGCAAAATATCCTCCCATAGGCACATGCAAAGACTCATTAGCCAAGAGATGCTAGACAGTTAATATGGATCATCACAGGCGTATTGTCAAGAATATCCTAAAACACATGGTACACACTAACATTCTTACTAGTAATATGGGGGCTCCATTGATTTCCACATCACCTAAGAAACACGAAGAGGGAAAAATTCTCTGTGAGACATTGAAAATAGGTCACGAGAGCGAAGTCAATGCTATTTTTCTTGGAATTTTACACATTGCTTATTTTGTAAAGTTTACACATTTTAATTGTGAGAAATCTGGTGAATTTAGACTTGTCTACAGTTTATCTTCTGGAGCACTAGTGTTGATTCAGGATGGCATATGGTTGCATTCTTTGAGTCTTAGGGCCCCAGGTGGCTTCCTGACCATCATTAGTACTCTCTTCTTTGTAGAGTTTGCCCTCCGATGGACTCAGCTTCTATATATAACTCAGTTCCCACATCTGCATTAGCCCTGTGAAAATCTCAGGCCAACAGAAGACTGACTCTCTCTCTCTCTCTCTCTCTCTCTCTCTCTCTCTCTCTCTCTTTTCCTGCTGGCATTCTTTACGTAAGAAATGTAGGCTATTTTTCCTCTTTTTGACATAAATTTCTTAAAATAGATGTAGCAATTTTTCAAACACCTCTGCCAAATACCTCCTTCTAGTTCATAGCTTTCCCCACCTCCCCCCACACATTGGGATTTAATCTCTCCCATCTTCCAAACTGGCCTGTTTCATTCCAGAGGCAACCTTTTTATAAATCCCCATGTCCTTGTCTTTCTGCTGAGCTCTTGCTGAGAGTCAGTTCTGGGAGAGATTCAGGCAACATTTCTCTACAGTTAATTCTGGATGAAGACTTTAGATTTTCTCATGATAGCCTAACCTGACTTTGGAGCTGTGAGAGTGGACTAGGGTAGAGGTGGGGGACCCGAGCTCTGGCTTGCTGGGTCCCTTTATAATCACAATGGGGATGGGAGACAGGGGCTATCGGTGGGAGTGACCAGCAGATCCAACAGAAAGGAGACTATTTAAAAGCATCAACTGCTGCTACCCCTTCTTTCCTTCCCATGGTTCTTTTGAGGCGTTGTAGGGACAACTAGAGAGCCTGATCTAAGAGGACTGGGATCAGAGTAGTAACAATCTGAAAAAAAAAGAAAAGAAAAGAAAAAGAAAAGAGAAAAGGGGGGGTGGGAAAGCACTTGTTACACTTGTTAACATTCTTAAGAATGTTGCCAGCTGATAGCAAAACATTAGGATCCGAATGAAAATGGAAACAAAAGAAAAGGGGAGGACCTGCTGCTCCTACGAATGCTGGAAGACTAGGTTTATGGCAGATGTGTGAGAGAGCGTAGCCAGAGTCAGGGGTATCTGGGAGAGTCCAGAGTGGGCGTGACCAGACTGAGCTGGGCCAAGAAGCAGCAGCCAGGATGTCAAAGGTACAAAAGGACAGGTAACCAAAGTGGGTGGATTACAGGGAAGGGCCTCTAGGGGAAGGGCATTCCAGCCCTGGGCTGCAGGGTTTGTGGGTAGAGGGCCAGGTATGCTGGTCATACCCTCTAGCAAGTAGGGACTGAGGGATGCTGGGAGAACTTGGAGGCCAGGTCCACTTTGTAAAATAGGCACCTCAGCCATCTGTCTCAGGTTTGACATTTGCCAAGACCCAATTTGGGGGTCCTTTTTAGGGTGTACCTGACACAGTTGCCTAAGTCACTTTACCTGCAGACAGCCCTGGGTACCCACAGTAGTCTTGGTGGGTTTTTGATGAATGCAAGAACAAAACAAACAAAAATTAAAAAGGAAAGAAGCTGTACTAATGAAATGTGATCCTGTGATGCTGACTGTGTAAGAGCCTTAGGCACACGTGTGTGCCTATGCATGAGCCTGTGTGTGCATGTGTGTGTATGCATGTGCATGAGCATGTGTGTCTGCATGAGCATGTGCGTATACATGAATATCTGTTTGTGCATGAATATGGGTGTGCATGAGCATCTGTATGCATGTAGGTATGCATGTGCATGAGCATGTATGTGTACATATGTTTGTATGTGCATGCATGATCATGCACATGAGCATGTGTATGTGCATGTGGGTATGCATGAACATGTGTGTGTATGTGTGTGTACATGAGCATGAATGTGCATATGTATAAGAATTGTGTGTGCATGTGTGTGCACATGTGTGGTGCATGAACGTGTGTGTGTGTGTGTGTGTGTGTGTGTGTGAGCGCGTGCATACATGTGAATGTGGTCCGTTATTTCCACTTGAACTGGAAGACTTTGACATGACCCATGTATGACTCTAGAAGGGGGCAGACAGGATCTTTCTCCCCAGTCTGGAGAAACTTCTAGGCTGACTCTGAGGAACCTAGCATGTGTTGCTCAAAGGAGAAACTCATTTGTTCAGGGGTCACTTGGCTGACCCTGAGAATTGTTTGAACAATGACATTATGAAATTGATTTAAAAGGCCGTGTGTGCATGCATACATGCCTGTGTGCAGGTTCATGTGCATGTGTGCATGTGGAGGCTAGAAGACAACCTCGGGTGTCCTATTCAGCAATGCTGCCCACTTCCTGTGAAACAGAGTCACTCACTCAACCTGAAACCCATCAATTAGGCTAGGCTGGTTGGCCAGTGAGCTCCAGGAATCCTCCTTTCCCTGCCTCCCAGCAGCAGGGTTATAAATACATCACCACACCTGGCTTCTCCATGTGGGCTCCAGGGATCTGAACTCACGTCCTCTTGCTTGCATCCCAAGCATTTTACTAACTGAGCCATCTTCACAGCTTTTGGCCTGTCCTCTAAGCTGTCTTAATTTTTAAGTCTTGTACTGTGGATAGCTAATTTAGGACAAAACATTTTCTTTTCTTCCAAAAGTATATAACCTCAGTCTTCTACCATTTTGTGAAGCTATTTTCATTTAAGTGGGGGGAAAAAAATCTGGCAATTTCTTTAATACAAAAAAAGAAAGTCTCCTGCTCTGGAAGCTTGGCATGCCCTTCTGAGAGAAGAACATTTAACACCACATGGTGCCAAATAAGTGTCTGCATTCCACAAGAGATCAGGAGGCTTTGGCTCTGTAGGAATGGTGTTCATGTGGGAGTTATAAGGTTCATTAACTCATAGCCCATAGGTCACGACTCACCAAAGGCTTTCTCCACAGTCTCAGCCCTGCTCACACAAGTGCATGACAAAGGCCTGCAACTCTGGTACCATACTGACTCTGCCCACAGATGTTTCACCACTGGGTTCTAAGACAAGCTCACGCTTAGCCTGTCTTGTTTCCTAAAACATCCCAGATACGACCACATGTGGGACTGTGTGTGACATCAGCAATTCCCATGCAATTGCTTTGTTGATCAAATAAGAAGGGACAAAGATGGCCCCCGGTCCCCACGAAGGTAGACTGAGTGATCCGTATTAGAGAAGGTAGAAGGACATCCTCAAAGCCAGGACCTTCATCTTCCAAGTCAAGGCTTTGTCTTCTAAAGAGGCAAGGATAAGGGTCAAGTGCTGGACTTCCAAGTTGGCCTACTTAAATCCCATCACCCCACTTGGCAGTAACATCTTTGGGTATATTTCCAAACCACTCCCAGCTCAAGCTTTGCATCTGTTAGCTGAGTCCTTCCTCAGGACCATTCTGCTGGCAGTGCTGAGCTGATGCTCTTGTAAAGGGGAGAACATAGTCATTTGCGTTTGAGGACAGAACGTTGAGTCGAAATTGAAAATGTGTTTGCCAGACTTGGAAGAATGATTCCCTTACTCAGCCTTACCTGTGGGCTCTCTTGGGTAGTGATGAATTTGGCTTGTGTCCTTTCTTTCCTCATAGTCTTGTTCGTTTGCCTGATGAAAAAGCTGAGTGTAGCAGTTGGTCCCGTTGGCTCGGCCACAGGAAGGTTGATATAGCTGTGTGTGAAGCTGCCAGCGACCTGGTTGGTGGGCACGCATTCAGGGACTGGCAGGGAAAGATTCTCACAGTTGGGTGGACATTCTCATTCAGAAGAGATGGTGGCTGATTTTGGTTCTTGACTCAATGACATTATAGTCACTATGGGAACAGAGCTGTAGGCACATCCAGAAAGGGATTTCTGGGTTAACTAAGGCAGGGAGACTCACTGTCAATGTTGGTGTCATGGGCACCCACCCTCCCACGGGCTGGTGAAACCCATGAACAAAATAGGAGAAAGAGAGCTGAGCTCCAGGGCTCATCCCTCTCTTCATCCTGGCTGCAGCTGCCATGTGACCAGCTTCCTCAAACCACAGCTGTCATACCTCTGCCATCTTGATGGACTGTGTTCTCAAACTGGGAGTCCTAAAACTGGGAGCCAAAAATAAATTCCTTCCTTCAGGTTAGCAACAGGAGAGGTAACTAATGCACTGGCCTTTAGTTGTTCTCTGTCCTTTGAGTGCACAGGGCCCAGCACTTCACAGGGCGTGAATATTATGGCAAAAGCAGGGAATGGTGATGGTACTATTGACAGTAAAGAGAGAAGATGCATTTCTCTCTCTGGCTACTTTCTGTTGACCCATGTGAGTTTTCGGCTCCTTGGGTCTTAGGAATGTAAAGGGATGGGGAGAAATCACGGCTGTTCAGGAGGGACAGGTGGGTGTGATGCTTGTCTTGATCACCTTACAGTGTGGGTTTCACTTAGTCCTTGAAAACTGGCTCTGCCGGTTGGCTTTTCCCCCTCTTATCACCTTTACAAGGTGTCCTCAAAGGAGACAGCTGTAGGTGTGCCTCATTCCTGCCTTTATGCTGACGGTTGTCTATCTTCTTTCCTATGCCTGCCCTCTGTCTGACCAGCCATGACTTTTCAGAGCAGGGAGAGAGAGCAAATCTAGCCTGTCCTCTCCTCTGTGGGTGTTGTGGGCCTTCTGTATGTTCTGTGACATTTGTAAACTTCTGGATATCCAAGCCTGTGTCTCCTTTGTCAAGCACAGAAACTGTTGTGACAAGCATCCCAGTGACCTCCATCATGAGGGTGATCGAAGGAAATGACTCAAAAGCAGACAATCAATGGGGGAAGTGGGTGGGAGGGGTAGGGTTTCTTTGGATGCAGAAAGTGTGATATTACACAACCTTGGGGTTTTCAAGGAGAGCCAAGGGTGGATTAATCCAACAGTTCATGTGACTTTCCTCCAACCTCAGATTTGAGTCTTGAGTTTGAGTTGAGTGGGACACATGTGACGGAACCATTAACTTGTTCCAATTTTCTACCCATAACAGCATTCTGACCATCAGTACATCTCCCCCCTGCCTTGCCCCTTTCTAGAAACAAAACAAAACAAAACAATACAATCTGTAAATTGCACCAAGATCCCAAAGCATATCTGCGGCAGAATCAAGGGTCCAGGAAAACTTGGTCAGGTCAACAACTGAATGATAGTGTTCTGTTTTTGGATTCTCACAGGAGTCATAGGGACATGCTGAATTTCATGCTTTTTGAGTCTCCTTGAAGAAGTTGACAAGACAAGAAAGCCACTTTGCTAAGGCTCACACTTAGCATCATTCAGCCATGCATGGTCACTCTTAGTCTTCCAGTGGCAGAGTCAAATGTGTCCCCCCCTCTTTTTTTTTGTGACTATAAATATGATAGAATAGAAACAATTCCACTTCTGTAGAAGCTTGTGCTTAACATTTCTAGGCTGCACAGCTCCTTTTAGAGAGTGATTCCTGTGGGGTGAGGAGTCAGTTCTCATGGCTTACTAGAAGAGAGCTGCCTTTTGTCCCCATTTTGTAGACAAACAGACTGTGGCCTGGTCAAGTTCATTGTCCTTGAAGGGTCAGCTGGGTCACACTGGGCCATCTATGACCTTCATTTTCGTTTTAACAGTTTTGTTTCTGTGTTCATTTGTATTTTAAAGCCAGACCTTCAAAGGGATAATTTACATACAGTAGCATCGACCCCTTTGCCTTGTGTGGCCAATGTGGTTTTGCACATCTGCAGAGTTATCACTGAGGTGCTGGCTATTGCATCTTCCTGAAAAACTCGTTTGTGTGCTCAGGGTTGTTTCCTTCCCTGTTCTTTAGGTCTAGTGTCTTCTTCCTTCACCAGTGATCCCTGGGTGAAGTAGGCTCCAGTGTGTACCCAAAGAAGCCTACGATATCACAGAATAGACAACCTTGGTGGGCCTGGGAGTGATTAAATCTTACGCAGCCATTTTTGCTGGTTTAGATTCCTAAAACTATTGATGTCTTGGACCCTAGGCATGACACGTTCTCTGTATATTCATACTTTGTATGAATTTGTTAATCAGGCACAGTTAAGAGACTAATGCTGAATAATGGGAAAGAGCAATTATATTATTATATTGTAATCAATGTTGACTGAGTAAATGTGTGCTCTCTGTCTCTCTCTGCCTGTGTGTCTCTCTGTTTCTCTGCTTCTCTCTCTCTGTCTCTCTCTCTCTGTGTGTGTGTGTGTGTGTGTGTGTGTGTGTGTGTATCTTTCTCTGTCTCCCTCTGTCTCTGTGTGTCTCTCTCTGTCTATGTTTCTGCTTCTCTCTGTATGTCTCTGTCTCTGTGTCTTTGTCTCGCATCTCTTTGTCCCTCTGTGTGTCTCTCTATATCTCTGCTTCTCTCTCTCTCTCTCTCTCTCTCTCTCTCTCTCTCTCTCTCTCTCTCTCTGTGTGTGTGTGTGTGTGTGTGTGTGTGTGTGTATGTGTGTGTCTTTCTCTGTCTCCCTCTGTCTCTGTGTGTCTCTCTCTCTCTATGTTTCTGCTTCTCTCTGTATGTCTCTGTCTCTGTGTCTTTGTCTCGCATCTCTTTGTCTCTCTGTGTGTCTCTCTATATCTCTGCTTCTCTCTGTGTGTATATATATCTCTGTCTCTCTGTCTCACTCTGTCTCTGTGTCTCTCTATGGCTCTGCTTCTCTCTGTGAGTATGTCTCTGTTTCTCTGTCTCCTTCTGTCTCTGTCTCTGTGTCTCTGTCTTGTATCTCTTTGTCTGTCTGTGTGTATGTCCCCCTATCTCTCCATATTCCTCACTCTCTGCCTCTTGTCTCTGCATCTCTCTCTGTTTTTGTCTCCCTCCCTGTCTCCGTGTCTCTGCTCTTCACTATGTGTATGTCTCTCTCCCCCTCTGTCTCTCTGTGAGTCTCTTTATCACTGGACTACACTAATGTTTTCAGACCTCAGTTGACTGGAGTGAAGGAAGGAGGTGACTGAGTCCTCCCAGAGTAAACTTCATGGAAGGGACTGTGCCTGAGTGATTTCCAAATGGTGATTTATAAGGACCAGTGGGAGTCGAGCCAGGCACAGTGCCACACACCAGCAATCCCAGTACTCAGGAAGCAGAGACAAGAAGAGGAGAAGCTCAAGGCCAGCCTTAACTACAAAGCAAGTTTGAGGCCAGCCTGGGCTTCGTCAAACCCCATCTGAACCCCTCCCAAGCAAAAGGAATAGTGGAAATACTGGAAGTGTGGTGAACGTCAAAAGCATGGCTATGCTCACTGTGAATGACCATCAAAGTCAGGGCAGAGGGTTTCTTCTACTCTGTATTGATGGGTTGTCTTGCTTTACTTCTTTCTAGCCATGAGCTCATCTTCCTGCCTCAGCTCTTGAATAGTAGGATCATAGGTGCATGCTGCCATGCCTGGCTCCTCCCCGTCATATGAAACCTCATCGCCCTTCTCCAGAGATCTGTGTAGCTACATTTTGCAGCTATCTAGAGAAACATCTGAAACCTTAGAGCAGGCATGGAATGAGATTTGGGACTGGCACTGGTCTGGGCTCTATGTGGATTACCTCCTCTCTCTGTAGATCTTGTGAGGCCTTCACCTTAAAAAGCTCACATTCTGAGGTACACAGCATTGAACACACATTGCTGCAAACATTATGGTGAGCTTCATGGAACCTGAAGGACCACCCAGATCCTTCTGTGCCATCTTTTTGCAGTGAAGATACTGGCGGTGCTCTCACCACTGTGAATCTTTGTCAAGCTAAGCTGAATAAACAAAGCCAGGTGGCTTTATGGGCACAGAGAAGATACACGAGCATGGCAGCTTGGGGCTATGCACTCCGAATAAGATTGGCAGCATGGTCCAGACTCTTTACCTGGTCAGATCTGTGCAATTAGAGAGTTCCACCTAGAGACCACCGACTTGTATCTGCTCTTTTTAGATTGCAATGCACACCCATGGCAAAACTATATCTATATAGCATGCAGCTGCTTTAAAATAATAGAGAATATAAGTGTGCCCACAAACAAAAGACACATTAAAATATCCTGAGATATCCCCAGAACATCGCTGTGGCTGTGCTTAGTTGAATTCTAAGTGAGATTTTCGCTTTCTTCCTTGAACACAAAACCCAGGAAGTTCTAAGTGACCATTTCCACTTTTACACATAGAAAACAGAAGATAGGCAGAATGAAAGATTTTGGTGGTGGGGGTGGTGAATGTACTAGTTTTTAAAGGTGTGTGTAGCTCTGAAAGTGCTAAGTAAAGAAGAAGAAAAAAAAAACACAAACTGTGAGATAGAGTGTACAAGGAACTCCATTGTGCTAACTCAAGAGCACCGGTAAATGAAGGTCTCCCTGAAGACATTTGCTGGAACTACAGGTGTGACATTTAATTCCCTTACACAAAGGTCAGGTGCAGGTGCTTGGAATAGAATTGGTATTTGAGGCAAATTTCAGCCTTCTCTGAGTTGAGAATCAGGACACAGAGAAAGAACAGCAAAGGTGAGCATGCCCACCTCATTCTTCTTTTTAAAACCATTTAAAAAAAAAAAAAAAAAAAGCAAAACCTTTCCAGCTAAAGTTTTCTTTTGACATTAATTTCTATTCCTTTAAGGATTAAATTAGCAGAGCTCTTAATGCTCAATTTTTGGAATGTTACTAGAGGAATTATGACTTAAAAATATCAGCGGCAAGAAATTAAAGCTATTCCCTCCTCGTCATAAAATGTGGGCATAAAAGTCTCTCCTGCTCTTCACACAAACTCAGCGACTTTGATGGGAAAGGTGCCTTTAATGACATGCTTTTGATGTTCCCGAGAAGCCACTTGCTTAATGATCCAGGTGCCCCCAAGTGCTCATGAGCAACCTGCTGGTGGGTCCAGCTGTTGTCACCCTGGGTCTCATTTCAGTCACCACAGGCTTTACTTCTCAGGTCATTTAGATTCTGAACATCTGAGGGACTCCTGATCCTTCATCAATAAAACATTAAGTGTAATACCCCAGAAACACGCCTTTCTGTTCCCTGATAAACAGGGTGATCAAAAGCGTGAGCCGGGAAGAGACTCTTAGAAGGGCTTACTGTGATAATTGGAGAGGCTTCTCATCTGAGTTTTCTCCAGCGTGGGGTTGTGATGCTGTGGAGAGGCTGTCATATCTGAACCTCAGAGTGCAGCATGCTATAATGGCATGCAGATCTGAGCTTCTTCCTTTATATATGACTCATGAGAGGGATGGCTTGTGAAGATGCTGCTATGGTAGGGACTCTGGAGACCATAAAGCTCTAAGAAATGTGATTATCAAGACTCTGACATTAAGGAAGACAGTACCACAGGGAAAAATAACAAGAAAGCGAATTGTAGTGGTGTGCTTGGTGGGGGGTGCTGGATGGTACAGAGTGGCTATCGAGAGCTTCCAAGGCATTGGAACAAAGATGTAGATAGTTCTTTCCTTCTTTCCTTCCTTCCTTCCTTCCTTCCTTCCTTCCTTCCTTCCTTCCTTCCTCTGTCCATCTGTCTTTTCTCTCTTTCTGTCTTTCTGTCAGTCGGTCAGTCTGCCTTCCTTCCTTCCTGTGTGTGTCTTTGTGAGTGTATGCCATGTGCGTGCAGTTGACTGCAGAGGGCAAAACAGGGTGCTAAGAACAGGAGTTGCAGACAGCTGTGAGCTACCCAGTGTGGATTCTGGGAACGAAAGCCTTGTCCTCTGCAAAAGCTGTCTTCATTCTTAGCCCCTGAGACACTTCTCCAATCTCCTGATATCTCACCTTTAAAGTGAACCTTTTATTCCTGAGCCAGCATGACATTAAAGTCCTCCAACTGAGGATTTCTCTAAGTAATCAGCAATGGGAAGCCGATACCATGCCTGTGAGGAACCATTTCCTTCCACCCATGAGGAGCTTGGCCACACAACTGAGAAGAAATTTTTCCATGTGACACATTCCTTGTCTCCTATAAGCCTTGTTCCCTGTACGAGGGTCACTTGCCCTTTTCCAAAGTTGTCAAAGTCAAACTCAGCTAAAATCTCCTTCCGGTGTTTGGTGGGCAAGGAGGAGGCCGGAGACCTGGGTCTGTGCAGCCCTGATGAGTTCAGGGATGGTCCATATGTACGCAGCTCGCCAGGAGGTTCCTTCTCCTTAGCAAAGTGAGGTTTGAAAGGATGACTGTCCCAAGTAAGTGGCATCTCACCAAACTGGATAGCAAACTAAAGAATTCTGATTTACCCACAAATACTGTAGGCCCACCTTCAGAGAATATTCCTGAGCTACAACACGGATTCTCATTTTTTTCTTTAAAAAAAAAAAGACCTTCTTCTCCTTCTCTTTCTCTTTCTCCTTCTCCTCCTTCTTCCTCTCTTCCTCTTCCTTCTTTTTTTTCCTCCTCTTCCTCCTCCTTCCCCTTTCTCTCCTCATTCTCCCTCTCCCTCTTCCCCTTCCTCTTCTTTTTCCTCTCCTACTCTTCCCTGTGTGTGTGTGTGTGTGTGTGTGTGTGTGTGTTGGCACCCTTGTATAGGTAAGAGGACAACTTTTCAGAGTTGGTTCCCTCCTTTCTTCTAATGGGCTCTGGGAATCACAGTGAGATCTGCAAGCCTGGAAGGTGCCTTTACCAGATATCCTTCCACCTCCCATTTTTTCTTTCTGAGACAAGGTCTTATACAGCTCAAGATGGTCTAAAACTCACTATGTAGACCTGGCTAACCTTGGACTTAAAATTCTCCTGCCTCAGACTACCAAGTGCTGGCTTTAGAGGACTATGTCCCCACTTGGGGGCTGTACCCCAGATTCAACGAGTGGGAATTCACATCATGCTTCATACTCTTCAGACTTCCAGTATTAGACATGTCATTTCTCATACCAGAGGATGCACTTCTCATACCAGAGGTGGAGCTGTGGGCACTCAGCCAGAACGAGTGTCTGTGGGCCCTGTGTCTCAAGTTGCAAATTAGCATGAATAATGACACCACTTTGGCTAATTTGGCCTCTTGTGTGTAGTACAAATGGAATACTGATGTCACAGGCACAGACAACAAAGTGGCAGATGGGGCTATGACATTCGGAGTCCAGAAATCATGTAACAAAACTCAGGAGGCAGCTGCATCCATTCTTTACCTGTAGCTATGGTTCGTGATGCAATAGCAGTCTTTAACAACTGCACTGCATTAGAGTAAGTAATTTTCTGAATTGTTGGGATTACTGGCTTTCTTGAATTAGAGTATCTATCTTGCATTAAAGTTTCTATCTTGATGAATGAGTTCCTTGAGGCAAAGCCTAGGCCCTTCATCGTGCCCAGGGTGCTTATTCTAAGTGGTTATTCTAAGTAAGGTGGTTTTGCAGAAGAGTTCTGAGAGAAGAATAGGGGACAGAGATGTTATCAAGTTTATTATGCTCAAATGAAGTATAATTGGGATGTTCAAGAGATATCATCAAGGATGTTACAGAGTGTATTAGTGATGTTTCAAGCACTTTGCTTGGCTACTCTGTATGAGGCAATGTTGTCAATGTGTGTGCTCCTGACTGTGGCTCAAAAGTGGTCAGACCTATGTCAATATTCATCATTCACTCAAAGTACATGGACAAATAAACCCAGGACCAACTATTTCCTAGAAATTGATGTGTTCTATTCCACAGTGGCCAGCTACTATGAAGCATTCCCGGCTCTGTGGTTTGGCTGCAACAGTTCACCCAGCTAAGCTTGTGTGCTGAGTCATTTACCTCTTATGTGCAATGGCAGATCACCCAGCTAAGCTTGTGTGCTGAGTCATTTACCTCTCATGTGCAATGGCAGATCTTACCTGTGCAGACCTCTGTGGCCACTAGTTCTGTGCAGGCTTGAGCACATGCACAGTAGCTGCTCATCATTTCTGCCCACTCCAAACACCTCCATTTCCACCTCCCTACCCCCTGAGGCTTCCCCATCAGCCAGTGCCAGATGAGACTGTACAGTTCAGAGGCATTGGCAATTGGTGCTCTGTGGAGCATTAGGATCAGTGAGAGAAAGAAGGACTGGGTGATAACTCCTGTGCCTCCCCTTCCCTTCATCCCCACTCGCAGCCCGCACAGCTCTTGAAGGTGACCTGTACCTAAACATGACCAGCTTGAGAAAGCATCCTGATAGCTTGTGCCTCTGTCCACTGCCTCCCACCCTTCCCTTCATTCACAGCGTTGTCTTCACGAAAAGTTATAGCACAAACAGTACTTGTCTCAGGCTCTGCTTTCTGGGAAATGCAGGCTAACACACACACACACACACACACACACACACACACACACATATACACACACATATACACATATACACCCACTACATGCATTCACACACATCTCACACACACCGTACACACACATATTCAGACATATATGCATACACAAATTCACACACACATATCTCTCACACACATCACACACACACACACACATATATATATACATATCACACACACACATCTCATATACACAAAGACAAGCATCACACACATACATATCTCTCACATGCACATCTCTCTCACACATACACAAACATCTCACATCACTCACACACAGCCCTCTCACACACACACCACATACACACACAGACACAGACAGACAGACAGACACACACACACACATACACACACATACACACACACACACACACACTCATATTTCACAAAGATCTTGATGCAATGAGACTGTCAGGAAAAACTACTTCAAAAGCCATGTCTTAAGACCACTTTTCTTGCCTTTTAATGGATACTGAGAATATATTAAATTATCAAAATAAACATTTAAAGGCACAAGCCTCTTTGATACTTGCAATTGTTGTTTTGGTTCTTTTTAATTGAGGCTTCATTAATTTCTTAAATGTTCTATTTGTATTAGTGAGCATCAGTGGGGAAGGAAAAGTTCATTTCCCAGTTGCTTGGAAAGCATCTACAGATGGCTAACCTAAAGCAGTTGTCCTATCTCGGCCTCCCTGTTGTTCTAGCCCCTTATTAAACTTCTTAGACACATCCTGCTACTGACCTGGGGCTGAGTGAAAGGGAACTTCCACATTGTGCTTTTAAAGCCATGTGGGTATTTAGGATATTCTAAATTGCCTCTTAAGGTCAATATTAAAGTCACTGGCTTCAAGGACTACATAGCCTAAGGAGCCTAGTAGCCTGGCTCTTTATATGATAACTGCAAAGCTGAGTCCAATGAATGTTGCACCCCATAGAGGGCCCTGTGATTCTAGAACAGGTTTCTGCCTATGACAGCAGGGTCGTGGCTTTAGCATGTGTGAAAGAGGGAGCTGTGCATCAGATGAGGACAGTCCCAGAGCTGGCTTCTGTAGCAAGGAAGGGTGGCTGGCTTCAGATGGCAGAAGGAGGGAGAGGCTGTCATTCTCCCAGATGTTCATCCTATGGAACAGGACCATGTCTGAGGAGATGGAGAGCACCAGAGGATCCCACTTATACGTATTTTATGAAAGTGGACTTGCTAGGATGGGATGAGGCAGGTAGTGAGCAGCAGAGGACCTGAATAAGACCACCCGGTCCAGTACCTTGACAAGGAGCAAATGGCTAGGCTCAGCAGTCTCCTGGGAGTGGGAGGATGAGGTCCCAGGATGCGGGTTTTGTTGCGGTTGCGGTGGAGGTTGACTTTTGGCTTCTAGAAGCACTGTCCCTGCCTCCAGAAGAGACATGGGCAAATCCTCATGTGTGTCAGTCCCTCCCACTCTTGGTTCCGCAGCCTTAGACTAATTCTCTAGAGACACCAGAAAACAATCAGATTTCTGCTTGTAGAAGGACATGCCCTCAAGACTCTCAGACACACTAGTGTCTGGGTTTCTGGGCTACTCTGAAAGTATATTTTGAATACCTGACTTTAATTGTGGTAATTTGGCAAGTGAGATGGTAAACTGTGTATTTGCTAGGGTGACCTTTCTCTGCCTTCTGCATATGCCAATGTATTAAGTTATGTGGACATCCAAGCTGGATAACAATGGGGGCATACATGATATCATGGAGCTATTTCTGATTTCCTAGAAAAGGACTCAAAATTTCTGAATCTGAAGCCAAGATTTGCCTGTTCACTGGATTTGTTTCCTTTACCACTTGATGTAATTATAATAGAGTATACTCTTGATGTTTTGTTCAGTGGGTAATGTGGTCTCAGGACGATGGTGTCATAGAGCTGGTAGAGGATGAGAGTGTGGGTGGGATGAAAAGGCGGCCTCTTTCCCAAAGCTGAGCTCTTCTGTCCTTTCATGAAAAATAAAATTTTCTCTGCTTCTCCTTTATGATCTTTGTCTGTTTATCTAGTCACTCACCTACCTCCCCATCCAGTTATCTATCTATCATATATCCATTTACCTACTATCTATCTATTATCCATTAATTCATCTAGCCACTCATCCATCCACCTATTCATCCATCCATCCACCAATCTATGCATCCATCTACCCACTCATCTACCATCTACTCATCTATTCATCCATCTATTCATCCACCCATCTATCCATCCATCTATCTGTCTGTCCATTGGCCCACCCATTGATCCATCTATCCATCGACCAATCTATCTATCTATCTATCTATCTATCTATCTATCTATCTATCTATCCATCTATCTGTCTGTCCATTGGCCCACTCATTGATCTATTGATCCATCTATCCATCCACCAATTTATCTGTCCATCCATCTACCTACTGGTCCATTGATCTACCTACTACTTGTTCCATTGATCCATCCATCCATTATTCTATACATCTATCTATTCACAACACATCCATTAATCTATCCATGGATTCATCAATCTATCCACAAGTCCATCCATTGATAAATCCATCCATTCTTCCAGTCACATAGTCATTTATTTCAATGTAGTTTAACTCTGGTACTTGTGCTACCTATAAACTTAAAAACTCCCTCACAACTATCCTACTATTCAGCCCTTTGTTATTGGTCAGGCTACTTCTTCTTGTAATCCAATTGTTCTTTTTTTTTTTTTTTCTTTTTTAATCCAAGTGTTCTTGATACCTCTAACCTGTGGGTGCTAATGAGGCCACATTAGCCTTAAGACATGAATTCCCTTCTTTGGTCTCCCTGTCTGTGGTGATGGCTCAGGAGAGATGAGATACAAAGTATGAAGAGATACTCCTATACAGAGGCTAAGAGCAAGACCTGACCACTTGGTTTTGGGGTTATAATCCTGGCTTAGCACTTCTCAGCTTTGTGATCTTGTACAAAGTTCTGCTCTGTGTCTTAGGATACAATGGGTAAAGTGAGGCTGGAGAGAACATATACCTCATTAAAGACGCTGTCAAAAATCACAAAGTTGTTGGTGTCTGAAAGCCCCAGGGCATGGCCTAGACCCTTTGCTCCTTAATTCAGGGACACCTGTCACTCCATACAGTAGGACAGTAAAATGAACATGTGTGTGGACCAGACTCTGGGGATATAGAAACTTCTGGGCACCCTCCACTGAACTCAATCTTCCTTTGAAAATGCCACTGGGTCCTTGAAACGAAATGCTTCAGTGATGTGCTTTTCTCTGTCAGGATCATTTTCTGACCTGAGACAGCATCTCCTCTGACAACTATCAGCTCCATTTTGCTTCCATCATACAAGAACTGACACAAAATCCCCCGTCTTACAAATCCTCAGAGAATGACTCCTTTCTCTTCTCTCTGAGCATCTCATTTGGTCTTCCTGAGGTTTCTAAAAAGTGATCTTTCATGGAGCCAGGTGGCATTTGTGGTATCTGAAAGGTATTGGTGTTTAAAGTGTTTTAAGACGATGAGGCAGAGCCTGAACCCACTTTGCACTTGTATTTCATTTAATTTGCCTTTATTCTGCCCTGGAAAATCTCACCTTTCATGCCGCACAATTTCCCTTTTATCTTCACCCATCTATGAATTATTCAAGGAAGGGCTTAGATAGTGAGCTTGTTCATACCCAGGGTGGCTGCTGCATCCTCGATTTGGGAAGTTAATTTCCATCAGAAGACACACATTTACTAGCTTTTTATGACAGAGGACCCGAGGTGGCATCAGATTAAGGAAAGATGAAAAGAAATGGCCATTGGTGCCTATACATCTGCTCTAGGAAAGGAATGAGCTATCTGGTTTAAATTAAGCTGGTTATGTTACAGCTTCCACCAGGTAGGGGACAGGTGCCGTGGCACAGATAATTGATGTCTGGCTGACGATTGAATGCTGGCAAGTCTTTCATTGTGGAAACTCAAAGGTTCCAAATTAAATATGAAGAAGGGGCTGGCGGTTCTATGATCTTTCCTCTCACCTCGCCTCTCCTTTCTATTCCATCCAGAGAGGTGCCTGCCTCACTGGATGGAGCACAGCATCTTTGACCAGGTGGATGTCTGCTTTCTGCTTCACAAGGATGTGGGATGAGGGTATTGATAAAATATGAGGGGGTGCCCTTTGGTTTGTTCTCTTGGGGTTGTCATTTGCTCAGGGCAGTAAGCATTCGGAGGATTAACTAAACTGACATCCATTTGTACCATTGACTCTCTTTGCACTGATTAGCACCTCGATCTGTGTCCCACGAGTCACCATAATTTCTTACGACAACATTGAGCATTGAAGGGTACTGATCCCTCCCCCTAGGAGATGGTTTCTAGGCTGAAGTCTTGGATCCAGGTATAAACTCTGAGGCTGCCATTGCTTCTTAGGGGTCACTTAATGTGGTTTGTCCTGCCTGGTGGCTGTCTGTCTTTCCAAGACCCCTTTACTGTGGTTATGTCACAGAGAAAACTTCCACAGGACACCATTTTCTGGGAAAGGAGCCCAGGTTCCTACCACTCAGCTGGACAGATCATGCTTCCTATGGGCCCCACTTCCTTCTCCTGGAATTTAGAGTCCTTGTAGTTTCTTCCTGTGTTTTCAAATCAGTGCTTCTGATAATTGTTAATTCTGATCACTGATAATTCTGACAATTAACAAACACTTGGATTTACAAGATACATCTTCCTTCCTGGATCAGAATAACTCCCATAATAAACTTAGAAGAGGCATGCTTTCTGCTTATATACATGTTACCTCTCACATTTATCTCGGAAATTCCTCACAGAATCTCCCAGATTGATGCAAATCTAACCTTAAAAGTTATTTCCTCATACTGAGTTTAATTAGGGATGACTAAAATTTACTATAAACCTGCACAAAACTGTCAAATAGTAAAGGGTATATTTAAAAATAACTCATAATGCATTTCGTACTTCTTTCCAAACTGGACAAATGGAAATACCCAGGACAGGCACAGACAGTGATAGATGAAGTGGATCAGCAGTGGTAAGAATGATGAACAGAGGAGTCCCATGTGCCTGTCAGGAGAACAGAGTGGTGTAAAGTCAGCCTCAGCAGCCCTGTGGTTGGCATACAGCCTTGGCTACTTGTCTCCTATTTAGATGAGGTTATGCCCAATCAACAACCCTTGCTGTCTTACCTTCTGTGCAACTCCTGAGTTGTATTCAGCCAGTAGTGGGCGCTGATGAGGGAGGTGGCAGGTGACTCCAGCAGGTCCTTGGTGGGAGTTAGTTTCATAGTCTCACCAGCACTGTGATCTAACTCGCTCAGCTATGGTGACCCCGGACGTGATATGACACAAGAGAAATTTGAATTAGCAGAAAATGAAAAAATAAAACAAGCAAAATGAAAACAAAACAGTCCTAAATACATCTGATCATTTCTTTTTTGTTTCTTAAAATGTTTATAGAGACAAAGTGCCGGAGCAACCAACGGAAAAGACAAGACGCCGGGAGATAATGGTAAGATGGCCAGAAAGGTCCCACTACCTAGCCTCCCCTATCTGCATCTTTCTGGACTCCTGTGACTCTGAGCAATGCCTTCAGATGCCTTCCACCCAACTCAGCTTGCCATTCATGCCCGTGCTTTGGTTTAGAGTGGCTTTTAGCAGCTCACAGTGAGCCCTATGGTCCAGCTTTAAAAGAAAAGCCAACAAGCTAAATGTAATTCTAAGAGCAGCTTCCCTCCCAGAAGAGGACTCTCATTTTGGGCAACATGTTAATTACAGTGCAAATATAGTTCTCTGCTTCCTTCATTAGGGTTGGTGAGAATCCACCCTGAGTTGTCGTGAGGCTAAAATGAGATCAAATGAGATAAGTGCTTTGAAAACTGTGAAATACTCAACTCCTGGAGGGAGAGTGGGAAATTGGGTTCTGCCCTTCAGAGTACTCAGAACCCAGTGCTGGTCTCGAGATGGTGCTAAAGCAGAACTCTTGCTTTTACTACAGACAGTCACCCACAAATCAAACCATAGGGTACTTGGAACATGTGCCTCCCATTTTTCCAGGCTCCATTACTATCCTTAGTTACAGGAATATGTTTTATATTTTTATGGAAACTAAAGAGTGACATGGAAGACTGGATTGGGACTGAGGACACTTCATAGTGGTGATCCCTTTACCCATAAGCCCTGAGGGCTGCAGGGCTGCTCTGGGGATAAAAGATTCTGGATGTTCTTAAGTTTTATGAATTACAAAATGTGGTCTCCTTTTGTGGAAAACCCCTATTGCCTCTAAATTGGTGGAACTGATGCAGATAACAAACAAGACTCGAGTGTAGAACATCCCTCTGTGCTGTCCTGGTCAGGGTTGAAGCTGTTGAGGTAGAAGCTTCATCTTATTGCTGTGTGGTTAATGACCTTAGCAGAGTTGGGATGAGAAAGAAGGATGCTAGGTCTTTCTTGAACCTGAGGATGCCTCATGTTAGGTCCAGAACATTTCTGTCTCCTGCACAGGACTGGGGAGCATGTGGGATACTGTCAAGGAGGTCAGAAAGCTGAGGAGAGAGCAAGATGGAGTTTAAAAGGGAAGAGGAAAAGTCAGAGCTATTGGTCCTAAATGAGGAAGGAGCATCCCTCATTGAGGCTCCCTCTGATTTTCCTAGTTATAGCCACCTGTCAAGCTTGAATCCTCAAACTCTCCCAGTCTTAGGACCATGACTTTTAGGTCCAAAGACTCCTCAGGGTTCCCAACTTGTTACTGTAACTTTTCTGTAACCTCAAGAATGTTAGAAACCCTCACAAACCTCTAGTACACTCTGACTAGTGATGGCTCCTCTTTATGGACTGAAAATGGAGCAAGTTTTCAAGGTTTGCTTATTAGTAAGTAGTAATAAACATTCTACTTGTTAACTCAAGAGATTTTCATTTATTAAAACCTATTTCAAAGCACGAAAAATATTCAGTACAAAGAGGGGGTGGAAGTTTTATATCTCTTGCTAACGTCTTGCTAACAGAGGCCAGCTAGGTTTTTCCATCTGCTTCTGCATTCAGTCTGTGGTAATGTCCTGCGTCGAGCAGCTTCTGGAAAATTCCACCACGTCGTACCTGGGAGAGAACAAGATTTTAAAAGGGGAAATAAAACTTTTTATGACCCTACTACATCTTTTATAATATATTTTATGAGATTGTCCCTGACCCACACTTTGAGCCTCCTGCTCCTGTATGAACCCTGGATACCTGAGTAGCCGGGAGCCTGGTGGTGAGGCATGGGGAAGGCAGAGTGAGCACCAGGTCTTCTCTGACTTACACTGCTGCACACTAGTTTTCTCCTACCATGCCTGTGGTCCTTTGGGGCATATCTAGATGCCCTGGGCTTTGTACTCACAGACACAATTGGCTCGTATGGAGGGTGCACATCCCTGCCATTCAAAAGCTGGAATTTTGGCCAATTAAAAGCTGGTTCGCATCAGTGGACATAGAGTGAGCTTCCTTTGGAGGTATAAAAATTAATCAAATGGAAAAATTCAAGATGCTGTGAGAAAGGCCTTTCATTATATAAGCCTAGATATTAAAAGAAATTTGCTACTGAATGGCAAAAAAGAAATTAGACATTATTTGATAATTATAGGATAATGGCACTGTTTAAATCCTAATTATTATAAACAAGGTGTACCTTACTTTCAGGAAAAGCTGCTGATGTATATTTGCATATGATACATTGTTATATTAGTAAGTCTTTGGGGAGGGGGGATTTCTCTCTAAAAATGAGCAAAGACAAAGGCTAGCTGTAGCCCAAAAAAAGACTACACCAAAATGTTCTAGACATGAATCAGAACACATTTCCCCAAAGAATCAACATTACTTAATTTCTTATTCGCAAGCTCCTGGATCCTGGAATTTCTGTTTTAGCTTGATATTAAATCACACTAAAATTCAAGTTATTTTACCCTGTCAGAGCAATTATCAAGGGACATCTATCATGTTAATGTATGTTTCCTGTTAATATCCAATAAAGCTGCCTACATGCATTAAGGGAGCAAGGACCCTTGAGAGCAGACACGTGCAGCATGAAGCAGCAAAAGGCCGGGAGCATTGCGCAGAAGCCCCTAATACTGTTCAAAGCAGTATTCCCCAGTTAGTGCCTACAAGCCAACATGCTATGGTTCTCGATATGGATTTAGTTGAGGCCTCCATTAGACAGAATGCCACGACAGACAGGATCTATGGGTCTTGGAACAGTCTATCACAAAACACAGGTGCAACAAAGAAGAGCCCCTTCTGGGCTCTGCGGATGCTATGTTACTTAAGGATGTCTCCAGAGGGCTATTGGCTAGAGATCAAGCTTCTGGAAATTCTTGTAGCTGTCATCATAACATCTTTTAATGTGAAATATATTACCTATTCATTTCTTACTGTCCTGAACACCCCCAAAGTCCTCTTCATTCTCCTGAGGTATTGGCCCAGTGAAGCCCAGTACCTCCCCGCCTCCACTCCCGTATTTCTAGAGTTTGTATAGTCATTTAAAGTATGGTGGCAGATTTTAATTTAAAATGGTTTTTTTTATTATTTTTAATTTTATCTTTCTTACTGTGTGTGTGTGTGTGTGTGTGTGTGTGTGTGTGTGTGTGTGTATTGGGGGTTGTGCACATGAGTAGGTGTTTGCGGAGGTTGAGGCAACAGATCCAGTTGGAGCTGGAGTTGCAGATGGTTGTGAGTCACATGATGTAGGTGCTAGGAATTGAACTTAGATCCTCTGGAAGAGCAGTAAGTGCTCTTAACCAGGGAGCCACCACACCAGCCCATGGTGGTAGTTTTTATTTTAAATATTAGGGTTATGATTTCTTTGGCGTGTATGTATGCTCCTGTGTGTGCAAGTGCATTTGCACATGTGAACATGTAAGTGGAAAGTATCCTCCTTTACCTTTTTTTTTTTTCTAGAGTCAGAATCTTTCACTGAACCTAGCCTAAGAGCTCACTGATTTTGTTAGGCCAGCTGGCCAGGGAGCATTGGGGATCTACCCATTTCCATCTCCCCAGAGCTTTGTATACCAGACTACACCACCCACCGAGCCCCAAAGCTTTCACATGGGTCCTTGGGATTACACTCAGTAGTCTCTCACAGGTCCGCAGTAAGCACCTATACCAAAGGAGCCATCTCTTTAGCCTGGACATTAGAATGTGAATGATCCAGAGATTTCCAAGGCTGTCTGCTGAATCAGGTGCTGGGAAATTTTGCTCTTGATGTAATTTTCCACTTCAGTGAAACAATAGTTCATGGCCCCAGTGACAGATCTTCGCAGTCTAGACAGCAAAATTAAATCCAAACATGTTTATAAATACAGAAGCACAGAGCTCATGACTAATCACCTGTTACTGTTGCTAAAGAATCTCTCTTCTCTGGATGTTTGATGTGTGTGTAACCTGATGTTGGTCACTTAGAGAGACTTGGGTTAAAGTTTTGTATTGACTAATGGAAGTAGAGAAATGGCAAGGGAAGAGCAGCTGTGGGGCTGGGGGTAGGGGTGGGGAGTGAGGGAACCTTCCCATCCAAAGAAGAGATTTATGAGTAATGGCCCTTCTGAAAGGCTCTGCTGCTTGCCCAAGCTAAATTGAGTTTCTAAAACTGGGACAGAATTCTCCTGTCTTACTGAGCCATGATACATTGTTTCTAAGTACTCTGCTTTGAGAATGAAAGGCTAATTAACCCACCTGATCTGAGGAAAGATCTTTCAGGCCAGGAGCTGCTTTCTGCGCTAAGGGCAGTGCCGTGGGGTCTCCCTCAGGTTGCAGGGTTTTTGTTTGTTTGTTTGTTTGTTTTTGTTTTTAATGAAAATAAGTAGTGCAGCCCCACCCCAGGCTTGTGCCCTGTGGGCGTGCCCCTTCTTTGGGGGTTGATGCCATCAGTGAGAAGTTTCTAGTAGCTGTGACGATATGAAGGAAGAAGATGAGATTGTGCATGATTGAACGGTCAGTGATAATGAAGGAAGCATTCTGTTTTATCACGTTCTGTCTTCTCCCCATTTAAATAAAATCCGAATAATAAGAATTCAAGTTTATTTTACCTTAGCTTTGAGGGAATCCACCCACTGGTATACAAGGGCATACTTTTCTTATTTTTCCACTATCAAGTAGGTGGCAAGAGTGACTGGGGACCTGCCTGCACACACACACACACACACACACACACACACACAGAAAGGTATACTACTATTAAACTGAGTGTGATGGTTCAAATAAGGAACGGAATTCAAATGTGCACGCCTGGCACCTTGTGCCCTCTTGCCTCCCTTGGCTTCATGTCGCCCACTAGCCGTCAACAGTCTTCTCTTTATTCTTGGTGCATGACAGGTTATCAAGACCCACATACTGATGTGGGCTGATTGTGCCTGGGATCTGTTCAACCCATCACTATTTGGTTTGTACAAACATGTGGTGTGAGGCTTCATCCGCAGGGGTAGGCAAGAGGTGACAGAGGGCTCATTTCCGTGCTCAGGAGAGAAGACCAGTGTTGGAAGATCCTGAGTTTGTGTCTAGGATGGCCGGCATGGAAGACAAGAGGAAAGAATGTGATCTGGAAAGGCTCCAAAATGTCTGTGATTCTGGGTGCTTCTATAAGTAGTAATATGGTTGTGTTGGGCTTTACACAAGGCACAAGCTGCCTGGGATGCCATTTTGATGTTAGAAGCATGGGAAAGCATATCAGTGCATTTGGAAGATTGATGGTGACTGGATCACTTGTTCCCACCAAGGAGCAGGCTGCACAGGCATCTCAATATTGTGCTGAGGTCCGAGCTTCTTCAAAAGGGACAGTACCAACCTGAGATACACCTCAGAAACATGTTGCTTATAACTCAGGCTGCACCTGGCTATGAGATCATCAGTTTCCACAGTGTGTGATGTCTCCTAGGACATCGAGCCTTTTCTGTCTCTGCTACTGCAGTAAGCCCTGCACTGCAGAAGCTGGGAGCCCCTGCAGATGGATGGAGAGTGCAGCTGTGCATACCACAAACACACCAAGCTCTCAGGATAAAAAAAAAAATCAGGATACGCTGGGCTCCATCTAGAATTTCTTGTTATATTTTCTTGTTTCTATTTGAAACAATCACTTTACACACACACACACACATACACACACACAGGAGAGTGTTTGAAACTCAGGGATGAGTCCTTTGTGCTGTTGGCTCTGAGCCTTCTAGAGAGTCTGCATTCCGGGAGGAAGGGATGGAAACCCAAGGTTGCTTCTAAAATTGATCCAGATGGGGAAAGAATAAAACTGAAATTGCTTATTAAGCCAAGGCCTTTAAACCATCAGGGTCTGCAAATAAGCCTGCCTCACTTGTAGGGTTGTTGAGGGGATTTGTACTGACTGGATTTATTGCCATCAATCTGAGTTAGCAGAATGGCTTTTAAAAAGCTGTTTTGCCCTTCATGTTGAACAGTGTAGTGACTTCGATACACAAGGAGCATCTTAGAGAAACTCAATGCTTCTCGTCTTTGGTCTGAGTGTATTTGACATGCATTAGCCATGAGGAACGTGCTGACCTCTCAGCCTTCATTCTTTCTTCCTCCTCTGTCTTCGTTCCTTTTTTCCTCTCCTTTTCCTTCTTTCCCTCCTTCCTTCACCAGCTTCCTCCTTGTTTCTTTTCCTCCCTTCTTTTGTTCGTCTTTCCCTTTTGACACGGAACATTCGCTATGAAGACAAGACCAGCTGAATGTGAAACTACAACCCACCTCAGATGCCTTAAAAAAAAAAAAAAAAAAATCCGATGTGGTAAATGATGCTGTCGGAGATCTTACTAAGCCCACAAGCAGAAAAAAAAATCATAATCTGGGGAGATATTGACTTCTACCCTTTAGATCCCTCTTTCAAACAGAAGGCAGGGCAGCTTCAAGTTCCGCTTACCAATTATTTTGTCAATGAGAAAAAAAAATGCAGTACTTTGGACACCTTAATGGACTTTCGTTTGCAGGTCCAGGGTTGGGCACCACCTCTGCCTATGAAACAGCACAATGCTTTTGGGCGAGCAGGTCAGCACAGAGAGGCTAACACAAGCAGAGACCACTGTAGCTTGGTTGTGTGTTGTTAATTTTCCCATAAGGGTCAAAACAGACGGGACCCCTCACTCTGTACCCAGAACTAGCCTGTCAACTGCCCTCTTCTCATTTAGAGTTAAATGATACCTTAGCTTTGCTTGTAACATGGATCACCTTCCATGTTACAAGCATGTTGGGCTAGAGCAGGCACTATCTAGACCAGACCCTCCTCGGCATCCATCCTACAATTTGTATGGAAACAGTATTTCCTGTGTGCTTGCAAACCTCTCTCTCCCTCTCCTTCTCCCTTTCCCACTCCCCCTCCTCTCTCTCTCTCTC
>JADRCD010210506.1:0-15522 GCA_019843815.1 Montemys delectorum
AGATTCCACCTCACACCAGTCAGATTTGCTAGGATAAAAGACTCAGGTGACAGCACATGCTGGAGAGGTTGTGGAGAAAGAGGAACACTACTTCCCTGCTGGTAGGATTGCAAACTGGTACAACCACTCTGGAAATTAGTGTGGCGGTTCCTCCAGAAATTGGACATAGTTCTACCAGAAGACCCAGCCATACCACTCCTGGGCATATAGCCAGAAGATGCTCTATCACGTAATAAGAACACATGCTCCATCATGTTCATAGCAGCATTATTTATAATAGCCAGAAACTGGAAACAACCCAGATGTCCCTCAACAGAGGAATGGATACAGAAATTGTGGTACATCTACACAATGGAGTACTACTCAGCTATTAAAAACAATGAATTTATGAAATTCTTAGGGAAATGGATGGATCTGCAGAGTATCATCCTGAGTGAGGTAACCCAATCACAAAAGACCATACATGGTATGTGTCTTAGTTAGGGTTCTCTAGAGTCACAGAACTTATGGTAGTCTCTATGTAGTAAAGGGAATTATTGATGACTTACAGTTTGTAGTTCAACTCCCAACAATCAACTCCCAACAACAGTCATGGCAGCAGCTGTGAATGGAAGTCCAAGGATCCAGCAATTGCTCAGTCCCACAAGGCAAGCAGGCGAAGCAGAGAGTGCCTTCCTTCTTCCAATGTCCTTATATAAGTCTCCAGCAAAAAGTGTGGCCCAGGTTAAAGGTGTGTGCCACCACACTTTTAACCCCGGATGACCTTGAACTCAGAGCTTTCTATGTTAATCCTATGGGATTTGTAGCCACTATTCCTCAAGGTCTCCATGCCAAGATTCAGGTCAGAAACTTGTATCTCTCAGCCTCCAGATTAGTGCCACATGTGAGCCTTCTAATTCTGGATTGTAATTCATTTCAGACGTAGTCAAGTTGACAACCAGGAATAGCCACTACAGTATGCATTCTCTGATAAGTGGTTATTAGCCCAGAAGTTTGGAATACAGGAAGAACGACACACAAACCACAAGAAACCTAAGAAGAAGGAAGACCAAAAGGTAGACATTTCATTCCTTCTTAAAAAGGAGAATCAAATACCCACAGAAGGAGTGGCAGAGATTAACTATGGAGCAGAGACTGAAGGAAGGACAAGCATATAGCTATCACCTGAGAGGTTCTGACAATATCTGACTAATACAGATGTAGAGGCTCACAGCCATTCATTGAACTGAGTACAAGGTCCCCAATGAAGGAATTAGAGAAAGGTTCTATGGAGCTGAAGGGTTTGCAGCCCCTTAGGATGAACAACAATTACTAACTAGTACCCTCAGAGCTCCCAGGGACCCAACCATCAATCAAGGACTATACAGGGTGGGACTGAATGTTCTGGCAGCATGTGTATAGTAGAGGATTGAAAATTCGATCATCAATAGGAGGAAAGGACCTCGGCCTTGTGAAGGTTTTGTGCCCCAGTGTAGGGGAATGCCAGGGCCAATAAGTGGGAGAGGGTGGGGTGGCAGGCATGGGGAGGGGGAAGGCAAAAGTGGTTTGTTCTTGTTGTTTTTGTTTGTTTGTTTTTTGGAGGGGAACCTGGGAAAGGAAAAATTTACATGTAAATAAAGAAAATATGTAATATAAAATAAAAAATAAAAAATAAAAAAAGAAAGTAAGAAAGAAGTTAAAGGAAAACATTTAGCATGGATCTATATATTCACTGCCTTCAGAATAGTTTTAAGAATAATTTAATAAATATATGAATATGTAAACACAAATATACATGAACTACATAAAACCCATAAATTTTATGTCCTAAAATTCATCAATTTGCTAGATTCCCCTTATTATTTGTTTACTGCAGTTCAACTAAAATGTAAAAACTGAAGACATACAGACAAAAAGAGAGTAATAAGTATCTCATGTATAGATTATAGTTAGAATGACTCCTTCAAAACACTTGCCCCATAACCTGCTTCAGACTATTCAAGACCAGTGCCTCCTTCCTACCTGGAGGTGTTTTATTTACCATTCTCATTTCTATGATGAAATAACTGAAGTACTTCTTCCAGGATGAGGTATTCATAACATTATTTCTGATGGATTCAGCCCATCACAGCAGAGAAGGCATAGAATGGAATCATGACAACCCTGCTGATGCTCATTGCAGAAAGCAAAGAATGCAGGCTAGAACCAGGATGAAACTTAATAATTAAAGGCCCTGCCGCTAATGGTCTGAATCTGGACAGTGCTACAAGCTGAAGACAAGATGTTTGAAATCAGAAGCCTAGAGAGAAAGATTACATATCTTATAAACTGTTTTAAGTATTTATAGCCATAGTTATATTGGGTCCACATTTTAGATGAAGTTGTTTACATCTGAATGTATGGGTGGTTGATGGGTAGAAAGAGAGGAATATGTGTGTGTATACATACATACACATGTCCACAAATACACATACATACATACATACATACATACATACATACATACCCACACACACACATACACACACACACACACACACACACACACACACACACACACTTATCTTTTATGGAACTATGAAGAACGCTATACTATCATGGTAGGAACTCCGATGTACCACTCACTCCTCTAACAAACAGTCTTCCTTTCAATCCTATTTACTAAACGTCTCTTTAATCTGCTTCACTTGGTTTAACATTTAATTGTATTTCATATTGTTTTTCCTTACAAGGCTCTAAGTGACATTTTACATAATTCTGTTTAAGTTTCTTCTCCATTACCTACACCCAGTAAGTATGTTTAAGATTAAAATGCACAGGGAAACATGTGTCTCTTATTCCCACATATTTTGTGACTAATGGGATTTTGGCTGATCTCTTCTTTGACCCAGATTCTAACATTCAAAGCTCTTCAAATGTTCTGACTCATGCTGAGATATTTTCATACTTTAAATGTGCTCTGCTTTTCTCTCCATGCAGTGACCCCTTTAGTCCACTATTAAAATTGGGCATTGCATATCTTATTTCTTTTTCAATATTTTCATGGATCTGTACCTACCATTATCTAGTCTGTTCACATCTAGGCAGCTCTCCAGTTTCTATATTACTTTATATTACTGTGCTGGCTATGTTGTAATGTTCCACATTATTATTTCATTTCATTAAAAACCTTATCCCAGCAGGTTTTACAATAACATTATTAAATATTTCTAACATTCTCCTCTTTGTTTCTAGCCACATTCTTTGCAAAATAATCTGTAGTCAGTTTTCTGTGAAGTAAAATAACACTTCCTGATCATTATGGTATGGGTAATTGCAAATATCGTCACTATATAGTAGTAGAAAATTATGCACAGACACAACATTCAGCTGAGCTCTTTTCATCCTCTTGAGGACAAACACAGTGATAGTGCTTCTTGGATCCTTCTCAGATTTAGGAAAACAGATGTCATTATCCATGACTGGCAGCCTGAATTCTGATATTTTAAAAGTTACGCAAGTTGAGAAGTTCGGGAACCATTCAACATAATTCAGATACCTTGATTATCCACCTCAGTAAAGTGGCAAAAAATACCTTGATGCGCCCTACATCTCCCCAGCTCCCTGTTTTGGGTTCTGATTCTGCAATGCCTTATTTGTTCTAGACCCCAAGTTAACAGCACACACCATTTGGTAACAGACAGAAGGTGGTCACAGATTTTATTCATAGCTCAGAGTGAATCTATATGCTTTAACAATGTAAAATCTTGTTTGTGCAATTGCATTACTAATTTTGCCTCTCATTACCTCCTCTCTTCCCCTTGCTACCCATGTTGACTCCAGTTGCTTCCCAACTGTATATCTTTTCATATTTTTTTCCGTATTGTGCAGATCTAGCACAGGTGGTCATTGCTGCTTTGTGCTTGTGTTGCTAAACCATATCATGTCCAGGAAAGATCTAGTGATTGACTGATCATTCAGAATCATGGTTTACAAGGAGCTCCAATGATCTACCCATTTCTACCTTCTCAGTTCTGAAATTTTAAACTCACACCACTGAACTTGGTTACTATACATGCATTCTGGAGGACAAAATCAACGGTTCATCTTGATAGAGCAAGCACTACTATGTTCTCTCTCCAGTTCTTTGAGAGATTCATTGAATGGCCATTTGGGTTCCAATCAAACTGTTTAATCTTTTGGAAAAATATTAAGTTTAAAATTTTTAATGGATAATTTTTATTTTTAAAATTATGTGCAGGTCTATTAGGACATATGTACAAGACAGCAACTATTCAATGTGACCAGAAAGAAAAATATTAGATTTCCTATAGCTTGAGTTACAGGCCATGATGAGTCACACAGTATGAGTACTTGACAACTGAACTTGAATCATATGCAAAAGCAAAAAGGTATTCCACAACTGAGCCATCTCTCGAGCCCCAGAAAACACTATTAATTTATTATTTTGCTGATACTTTTAGACTTGAAATATGTTTTGACCTACATTTTTGAACTTTTCACTCTTTCATCATCATCATCATTATTATATATATTTCTAGTATAAAAATGATGATTCCATGTATGTGTATACTATGGAAACATTGAATGAAGTTAGGGAACACATCAATAATCTTACTTATTTATCTACTTTTTAGTGAGATATTTGAAATTTCCTGTCTTAGTGATTTTTTTTTAAATCCCCAGCAGTGTATTTTTTATGCATGCATTGTTATGCCATCCTATGAAGAATATTCCTTTTGATCATAGTAATATTTACTGTATGGTTAGCAATTACTGTTCTTTCCTTGCTTTCTATGCCAGTCTCTGGTAAGTCCCTTCATATTCTCTGTAAAACATGATCATATGATAGCTTCATTTTATATCTTCAAAAATCTCTGTAATATTTCTTATAAATCTTTACAAGTATATATTCTCACCACGGCTCTAAAACAGTTCTCTTTTCTATGCCTCATAAATTTTGAATTTACTTACCTTTACAAGAAAAAAATCAAACTTCTTGTTTTAAGTAGTTCTGCATACTCATTTATTTATTTTATTATATGATTATTAGATTATTAATCTGCAAAATATGGTTTTTATTTGCCTAAAATATAATTATTCCATTTCATCTTCCTACCTACCCTTAATCCTCCTCTTATGTCTATGCATTCATATACTCTAAGCATCCTCTTCTTTATCCATTGTGGTTACATACATATATAAATGAATAAATATGTAAATACAACCTGCTGAGTGAATTCAATATTTGCCTACATGTGTACTTTTTTTGGGCTGGACACTTGAAATTGTGTAATCAGTCAGAGGACTCATACCACATAGGATTAATTTTCCTTCTTACTACATTTGTTATTTGCTTATAGCTCTTAAGGGGTAAGGAAGGCCCCATGAAGTTTCTGTCCTCTAAGTTGGGGTATTAACTTGTTATATTTTTCTGGCTTCTCTACAGCCTAGTACTTACTACTCTCTTAATAATATGAAAGTTTAAATAGATTTTATTGATATTGATGTATGTTTGTCTTTATAGTTTGGATTTGATGCCAGTTTCATTTTAATAGATTTTGTCATATAACTTTTGTTTTTTAGTCAGATATCACATGTATTTCAATACACCTATAAGAGAAAGCAATTACATGTTATGTCTTATTAAGATAACTTTTATTTGGAAAGAGATATTTTTAACAAATGTCATTTGCAATATATAGGCATTTAACAATTAACCAACACCTAACAATTATATATTGACATTATTTATTATATAGGAAAATATCTAAACTTTCCTTTCTTTTTACTTTTTAATTGAAAATCATTTCTTCTTTCATACAATGCAAACTTACCTCAGTTCCCCATAACTCCATTCCTTCCAGCTACACCTTCACCTTCCCTTCCCCACAGATCCATTCACAATGGATCTCTCATCAGAAAAGAACTGGTGTCCAAGGCACAACAACAAGAAATAACAACAACAACAACAACAAAAAGACAATACGACAAATCCAAAGCCCTCACACTGAAGCTAAATAAGGCAACCCAACAGGAAGTAAAGAGTGCAAAGATCAGGCAAGAGTCAGAAACATACCTGCTCTCACAGTTTTGAAGGACTCCCACATTTCAACATATGGAACACGGAAGTAATAGCTACACAATTTGCATCTGTAAAGCTAACTATTACCAAGTGCTGATCTGGAAGATTAAATCATAGCGAAGATGAAACAAAATCTCCAGCAAAATAATTAAAAATTCCATGAATGGTGTAAAGGGTGAGAAAGAAAGAGAGAGAGGGGGTAGAAAGAGAGAGGCAGGGGCAAAGAAACAGCCAAGAAAAGAAAGAGATACTGTCAGAGACAGACATGGAGTTGTAGCCAAGAAAGAAAAAGAGTTAGAAATTTACTTATATCTGATATTCCTTGGAAAAGTTTGTCATTGTAAATTATGAATTATTTTTCTTTGGAAGTCAGTTAAATACAATTTAATAAAATAACAAAATCAAATAATATACATCTAATAAAATAACTAAGTCTATGTAGTATAAAACATATTAAGAATAAAATTAATTTTTCAATTATTAGAAGGAACTTGATTAACAAAAATATTTGAAAGAAGTTGGTTTTCATATGAAAAATATGAAAGTTTCTGCTGTCCTATAAGCTAATGAAATTTTAGTATTTTGTGCATATGAATATAAAATAATAAATTTTTACTAAAAATATTATTTTCCTACTCTGAATTATTCATACTTGTAATTAAACTTCACATAATATATTTTTAAAGTCAGCAATTGAAATGTGAAAAAATAAGAGCACATGAATAATCAGAATTTACCCATATTCAAGTTTTGAGTAATATATCATAGCTTTGAATGTTAATAAATCAACTTGAGTTATACAGAATTGTACATTTCTTAGACAAAGACCTACTCAATTTCCATAAAGAATGGTTCTGCTAAACAAATTAATCAAGAATCTATTTTTCTTAACTCTCACATATTCTCCAAAGACATGTTTATTCTTAAAGCTTCAAGGCCAGTTCAGTTCTCTTAAAGAAATTGAATGTTTTAAATTTAAAGTGCATGGCACAAGTACAAAGACGTGTATATAATTATTGAGAGTCTATTTTATTCATTCAATCAAAAAATCAGAGACATTTATACCTGAGAACATAAAGGCTTAAAGTAGTAAAAATTATTTGTTTAAAGAGATCATTAAGTCACATTTTAGTTCATTAACAACCAAAAAAAAATCTTTTCTCCAAAATAACAAATTTATATAGTTCACAATAACAGAATCAGTATTAAGTATCAAATATGCCATATACATGACACCCTGCTTCTTTTGTGACAATGAAACAAGTTTGGGCCATCCTAGCCAGATTCTTCTTATCACCAGGACTTTTCTTCATTTATAAGAAGCCTGCTTATCCCTGATATGGATCTCTTAGGTTCATCACTGAATACAAATAAAAGTAAATATTCTCAATTAAATTCTTTAAAGGAAACACATTCACAAAATATTGTGAAATACTTTATAACTGATTCTGTGTTAATGGACTGCAATGCTTGTAACTGATTAATACATATAATCATCTACCAATAAAGAAGAAAATCTAGAAGAAATGGATCAATTCCTGAAATTGTATTCCTCCAAATAAGAAAATGGTCAGCCCTATCATAGCAATACCTCAATCTCTGATCCTAATTTTTATCTTAGTTTGGGTTTCATTGTTGTGAAGAGACATCATGACCAAGATGACTCTTAGGAAGGTCAACATTTAATTGGAGTTGGCTTACAGATCCAGAGGTACAAGTAAATTGAAGAAAGAAGAACAGAATAACATCTGATAAAAGGGTTGAATCAACAATAAACAGGTTCTCAAAAAGCCTAATGCTCAATAATTTTGTTGGAAGCTTTTGTTGAGCAGTCACCAACATGAACAGTTTCATAAGGGGAAAGAACTCCTCCAAATAAATATTATCATATTTACATTCAGATGGACCTATAATGTAGACATGTTGTGTCCAGGTTACAAGTTTGTTTGACTATGTTAAGACAGATTACATTTGTATTCGACAAGATTAGTGACCTGTATTTATTTTTTGCAAAATTTTTCTAAAGAGTACAGTGAAATTTAACACATACCATTAGCAATCAAGAAGGAATTCTTGGGTGGACAAAATTCCTTTTCCACCTGCTGTCTATGCACCACAGCTTAAAGACTCAAATACAGCCCATCTTGGGCTTGCACCCAAGAACAACATCAGTAGATTTTTGGGTCACGACATTAAAATGACACCCTGCTTCTATCAAAGCAACGAAACAGAGTTTGGGCGAATCTAGCAAGTTTTTTTCATATCATCAGTTATATTACCATCTTGCCCCCTTGTACACTATGGTTATTGTTGATAAGAATAAGAAAGGATGAGGGTAGCCTAAAAGCCCAGAGATCTCCCCTTTGTTATCTTTGTCCCAAAATATTATAGTGCAATGAAAATTAATAATAAAAGATTATATCTCTGATAAAAACATACAAAATTCTACAATTAAATTTTTATGAACTAATAAAATAGAATGCTAAAGGAAGAGTCAAATTCCAATAGCAAGTGGGATTTTGTTTAGGATTATCTATGGACTACCAAGGATGGTCCAAAATGATATGTCACTTTTGAAACACGAAGCTTTACCACTGAGAACAATATGGTGGAAAGAATCAGCTTCCACAATGTGTCCTCTCATCCCTAATTGTAAGTTGTGTCAAGAAGATGCAGCCCTTACCCCTAACTAATACATAAATAAGTATAATAAAAATAAGTAAACACACAAATAAAATCATATGAAAATGTGAATAAGTGCATGAAGTGCATTCAGAAGACATCAACTTTTATGAAAAAGCTAAAACTGATACCATGCTCAGCGAGCAGTTTAAAGTGTCAATGGTGGGGGTCTATTCTTCCATTATATATCTCATAGATCATAACCTTTTCAACTTTCATTGACTTGCTGCACTTGTTTTTGTTGTTTTGATGTTTTATTTCAAATGATATATATAGTTTCATTGACTTTTTTTCTGTTTTTTTCTCATTTCTCTTTTATCCTTTTCAAACAGAATCTTCATTATTTCATTCCACTAATAATTAGAGCATAGATCATTTATTAGGTCCTAGAGAGGTGTCGTAACTTTATTCAACACTATCTTTTGGTTAGTTATTTTAATTAATAAATACAATTCTGTAATTGTTTGGTATAAAATATAATTTCCTGATCTATGTTCTCATTAATATCTACTAGATAAATCAACATTAACATTAGTACATATCCTTACTATTTTTATGGTAAGAACATATAATATGTGAGCATATTTCATATATTAAAGGCAATTGTTATTAATTACAACAATTATTTTAACAGCCATCTAGTTTATTTCGTTACTAACTGAAATTGTCTAATTTTGACCAAAATTGTGCATTTTGTAGCTAAAACCTCATAATTATGATTTTTCTTCTCTTTCTATTTCTGTCTTTCTGTTAGTTTTAATTTTTAGAAACTAATTATTGTTTGTGTCTTTCTTTGCTTGGCTCGATTCATTAATATAATGTCATTCAGGAACATCTGTCTTAGTTGGTAGAACATGGTTTCTTTTATTGTGTGCATCTTATTTTCATCATCCATTCATTAGTTGATGGTTATTTAATTGGTTCAACATCTTGACCATTGTATATAATAATGAAATGAATGTGGGAATACAGATAACATTTTGACATAATTTTATTCCCTTTGTATAATTTACCTAGTAATCAGATGTCTGGAACAAATAGCAGTGCTAATTTTACTATATACACCATAATGCCTTTTCAAAAGTACTATACAGGGTGGGATTGAATGTACTGGCAGCAGGTATATAGTAGAAGATTGCAAATTTGATCATCAATAGGAGGAAAGGACCTCGGCCTTGTGAAGGTTTTGTGCCCCAGTGTAGGGGAATGCCAGGGCCAATAAGTGAGAGAGGGTGGGGTCATAGGCATGGGGAGGGGGGAGGCAAAAGGGGTTTGTTCTTGTTTTTTTGTTTGTTTGTTTGTTTGTTTGTTTGTTTGTTTGTTTTGGAGGGGAACCTAGGAAAGGGAAAATGTACATGCAAATAAAGAAAATACCTAATTAAAAAATAAATTTAAAAAAAATGTAAAAGAAAAAAAAAGATGATAGAAACTCATACCACCAACAACAATTGAGCTATGGGAGGGTTTAATTTTCTTTTTGCTGTGAATAAATTCCTGAGAAAATCCAACGACAGAAGGGAAAAGTTATTTTTGCTCATTAGTCATCTCATCTTAGTACATTCAATCTAGAAACTCTCTCAGATTTTAAGTCCTTCTAAGTTGATGATAAGCAATTACACTCATAGTGTTACTATATTCTTAACTGAGGATACAGCAGGAAAAGTAACACTTGGAGGGATAGAGGAAGAAAGGAAAGATTAAAAAGCTCTAAGTATGTTTGAAAAAGGCTGGGAAAAAGAAAAAGCCATGGGAAACACTACTTTTTAAGCTCACTTAAAAATTATGTTTTATATATATGTGTATGTATATGAACATACATTAATATGAAAATATATGCATGAATATTTTAAAGGAGCTTTGTCGTGAAGTGATTGTGTTCTTTCTAAGATATGTGTATTTTGTAACAAAAACAATGCTGGCAAGCGTGAGAGACCTCTTCTCGCATTGGTGGTTGGGGAAAAACTAATAGAGGTCACTGTCATTGCTCTTTATGGCATTCCACAAATTGAAGAACATACCATCCATTGGACTTAGTACACGGTCCCCAATGAAGGAGTTAGAGAAAGGACCTATGGAGCCAAAGGGTTTGCAGCCCCTTAGGATGAACAACAATATGAACTAACTAGTACCCTCAGAGCTCCCAGGGACTCAACCACCAACCAAGGACTATACATGGTGGGATTGATTGTTCTGGCAGCATGTGTATAGTAGAGGATTGCAAATTCGATCATCAATAGGAGGAGAGATCTTCGGCCCTGTGAAGGTTCTGTGCCCCAGTGTAGGGGATTGCCAGGGCCAATAAGTGGGAGAGGGTGGGGTGGCAGGCATGGGGAGGGGGGAGGCAACAGGGGTTTGTTCTTCTTGTTTTTGTTTGTTTGTTTGTTTGTCTTTGGAGGGGAAACTGGGAAAGGAAAAATTGACATGTAAATAAAGAAAATACCTAATTTAAAAAAAAAAAAAAGATTTTTAGAAATCCAACAGGGATGGACCTGAAATGCTCCTTCACGAGCACAGAAAGTGCTACCACAGAAGTATAGAATTTGGTAGTCCCACTCTAATGTAAACTATATTAGCTACAATAAGCACTGACTGGCCAAATTATCTCTAATAATACAATAGTGACGTTTTTGTCTTGAAAGTGACTAACAGCTTTCCAATTACGAACAGCTCAATGGGAGAAAACTCATGCCTGGTATTGTAAATCTAACCAACTGCCTATGGTTGGAGAGGCTATAGATCCTAGAATAACCTACTACTGACATTTTCTTAAACTAATAATCTAATTTTATTCTAAATGCTTATCCTTGGACCCACAGATAAGTGTAGTTCTCATCCCTCATAAAAGGACCTTCTTTTTGCAACAGATAGAGACTTTCCCAGAAATCTTTATTTTGTGTGTTTATTCACAGAGAGTAAGTTTTTGCCTGATACTTAATGCCAAATACATCTACCTCAAAAACATATATATACACCTAAGGCTGAGGATCAATTGTGGAAGAAACAAAGTTGGGAAGAATGTAAGGAGCAGAGGACCTGGAGCCTACTGATAGATAACAATCCTTATACATGACTGGGAAAGTGCACCCACAAATTCTCAGCATTTCAGGCACTTGAACAATACATATAGCACCATTAATTAACATGCCAAAACAGGTGCAGGGCAGTGGTGGCGCACGCCTTTAATCCCAGCACTTAGGAGGCAGAGGCAGGCGGATTTCTGAGTTCTAGGTCAGCCTGGTCTACAGAGTGGGTTCCAGGACAGCCAGGGCTACACAGAGAAACCCTGTCTCAAAAAAAAAAAAAAAAAAAAAAAGAAAAAGAAAAAAAATGCCAAAACAGGTAGGGAACATTTATAAAGGACTAACTCATGCATGAAGAACTACGGGAAGTTAATAACAGTTATGTGAGTGAGAATAATTTTCCTGAGGAATGAGCTCTCACATAGGTTGCCCAATACCAAGTGATCAGGTCTGAACACACACACACACACACACACACACACACACACTCACACACACACACACACACACACATACACACAGTGGTAATACAGTAAAGAAAAATAGAAAAAATAAGATGTGTTGTGCAAATTATAAATGAATTCAATATAAAATTTTGCTGTTAGTTTAATGTTACCATCTTCTGGCATAAGGAAATTTTAAGAAAAACAGAAGGGACCCAGGGAATCCATTAAATTTATGCCTATATATAACTGATCGATGTGGTAATATTCATCATAATGTACATAATGAAATTATGATGATAATCACTTATTGAAAACTCCCACTCTCATATCAGTTGAGAGTTTCCCAACTAAGTAAAACAGGAAGTTGAGAAACGTTAACCCAAACATTATTGCACTCTCCTTATATGGTGAGGATAGAACGTAACTGGACTGAAGATACAATAGGAAAGGTACAAGATACTGTTTGCGAACTATTGCTCAGACCCTAAACAGTTTTTGTTATTACAGGAACTGAACATAGTGTTAGTTAATATGCCTGAATGATTTGTGCACCGTGGAAAGAAGCTCTACCAAAGAAGTGTTGGGATAGGAAAGGCTGCTTGATTTCCCTCTGCCTTCCAGGAGGAAATCTACTGCAGAACCAAATCTAGAAAGAGTTAGAAGCAATCAATTGAGATCATGTAACCCAGGGATGCCAAGTTTTACTCCCTAGGCTAGAGGATCCAGCAACATGCTGTCATGTCCTTTTGGATAGGCTAAGGAGAGCACAAAGAAACATCACAGAGCCCCGAAATTCACTAGGAAATGCAAACCATTTAAAACGTATTCAAGAGCTAATATTCATCAAGTGGCATAATCATGCCACTATTTGAATCCCATTACCTTACCTGCCAAATTATTTTGCTATAAGAAGTTCACCTTTTGCTTCAAATACCTATTTTGAAATTTTCATTGAGAAATCAAAATTAATTACATTGTTCAAGAAGTATAGTGAGGTTTCCATGGCTATCCCAAATTTAAAATTCTAGTTATTGCCTGGGTTGTAGACTGTGTGGGCCAGTCCCTGGGCTTTGACGGGAGCGAAAGGCATACACAAATAATGTGAACTTGAGATCATGTGTGTGGTACATTTAAATAGAGACATGCTAACAGCTGATACTCAGAGGGCTTATTCCAGCCAGAATGAAGGAGGTGTTAGCTTATTTTGGCAGAGTTTCAGTAGGAGATCTGTGTTAGAGGGGTGTGACTAAATCTTGGTTAGTTGAAGCTGTCTGTGGACAGTACTTCTTGCAATACAGGTTTTAGTTAAATGTAAAATCATTTATCAATAATATTTTACTCTAACCCAAAGAAGACCTTGAGATTCTCATGGGCCTGAGGCATTGACGTCGTTGACATGTTAATGTCATGAATGCTAATTTATACTGTGGTATAATCACTCTTCATATTAGAATTTACTTAGTTATTCAAGAATCATGATAACGAGCCTTCCAGTTGCTATCCCAAATCCGAACTCCAGTTTTGTTTCTTTTGCTGTTACTGCCATGGAAACTACTGTCACTGAAGCTGGTGATTATTATACCACTGGCAACATTCATAATTTCCATAGATTAACAAAGCAAAAAAAAATTTCCTCTTAAAAATGATGATGAAGTATCTTTAAATTTTTCTTTAAAATACTTCAAAGTATAGATGCAAATCTCTACCCATATATTATCACCACACTTGCATAATTTTGATACTTATATGGAGTATCACAAGTGTCCATGTATGGATATAAAAACATTCCATGCAGTGCTACTGAAGAAGAGAAAATTCTAACCTTTGTCATAGAGATGAACCATGAATACATTATAACTAAATTAAATCAGTTACAAAAAGTACTTACATTGTATGATTCTACTCTTCTGAATTATTTAAAGTAGTCCGTTTCTTAGACATGAAAAGTTAAAGACCAAGAGACAAATTGCAGAGAAAGAATTATTTCATGAACACAGAACTTAAGTTTCATATGATATAGCTTCTGGAAGCAATCTGTGATGATGCACACACACACACAGGCTTGCACAGATATCTGAATGGCTGAATGCATGTGCACACATTACAATAAAATAAAGAAGAATAAACTCTGTTATAGGCAAAGATTCAAAGAAACGGTCTCTGCTGCTGAATGCTGGTTATTTGGAATCAGAAACATAGTTCTTTCACTGGTTGGCTGAAATTTGAAAATCCCATCTCAGGCACTGGCACGCCCCCATAGAAGCATAGCCTTTTTGGAGCAGCTCCAGTGCCTCAATTACCTCTGAATTCTGTCCTAGTAAAGATTTCCCTTGCCCTTAAAAATCACAGTTCTTTAATTCACTGCATTATGCTTGGTAGTTTAGCTGAGTCAGAACCAGTCAGTCAGATTTATAGTACAATTTACAAGTACATAAGAACTTAAGTCCATTGCCAGAATGGGCTGGTTTAACCATGTTACGCTCTTTCCCTTTCTTTCTCCTCCTTGGCATATTTTGATGATGCCAGTCTGCAAATACATTTGAAATAGTTTTTACTCTCATCTTGATTTCATTAATTCATGTGATGGAAGTGTGGTCTTGAACATCACTCCAGAAATATATAGCTCTAATCATAAATGAGCACACCATGAGTCTTAGAACCTCAGAACACTAGTTTTTAATTGAAAGATAAATTTAAAATATTCTTTTTTATTAGATGTTTTCTTTATTTACAATATCTCCTTTCCCAGGTTCCCCTCCAAAAGAAAAATGAAAAATAAAATAAATAAAATAAAATAAGAAAAAATAAAATAAAATAAACTCCAAAACTAAAACAATTCCCTGTTCCCTCCCCCCTCCCGCTGCTCATCACCCCACCCTCTCCCACTTCCTGACCCTGGCGTTCCCCTACACTGGGGCATAGAACTTTCACAGGGCCAAGGTCTTCTCCTCCCATCGATAACCAACTTGGTCATCCTCTGCTATACACATGCTGCTGGAGCCATGAGTCCCATTACGTACACTCTTTGTTAGAGTTTTAGTCCCTGGGAGCTCTGAGGGTACTAGTTAGTTCATATTGTTGTTCCTGCTAAGGGGCTGCAAACCCTTTAGCTCTCAGGGTCCTTTCTCTAGCTCCTTCATTGGGGACCCTGTACTCAGTGTATTTCAGGATGTAGTAACTAACAACTACATAAGTTAGGGAAATTCACATACATACATTTGTTCCAGAGGGCTATGATAACAAGATACAAGATTCATCTGTCTTCTCTCTCTCTCTCTCTCTCTCTCTCTCTCTCTCTCTCTCTCTCTCT
>JADRCD010210509.1:0-15883 GCA_019843815.1 Montemys delectorum
TGATGATGATGATGATGATGATGTAGTAGAAGCTACATTCCCAGTGAAGGCATTACTCACTCCAAACAGGCTATGTGAGAGTGACTGGACATGGGTCATAAGCATGAACATTTTTTATTTATTGTTTCTTACAGAGAAAGTTAACCAAGTCTACTGTACTCAAATATCTCAAGCACAACTCGGTTTGATATGAAAGGCTGGCTAGTCTGGAGTCCCCATAACCCCACCATCTCAGTCCACATTTGATAATGCCAATAAAACCCTGAATAAGAATAGACCACCTTTAATGTACTGTCTATGCAAAGACTGAGACAGATGAGAGAGGCAGGCCTAGCATCCTGTTGATAGTGAGAGCATCTGCAGATATCTACTGGACTTTTAGAAAGGATGGATCATTTTTAGTCTAATTAGCTAATCCACCTCTTTCTTCCCATCTGTTTATAAATTCAGAGTCCCTGGAGGCAAGTGCCTAACTTAGCAGATCTAGAGATAGCCTTGCCTTCATTCTTCTAACTCTTTTTAATTTGTTCTTTATTAAGCCTGCTTTTTTTATAATATTGAAATTAATTCCTCCTCCCCTACTTACAGATGCATATAGTTTCTTTTATCAAGAATAGACTGTCAAGAGCAATGGTCAACAGACAGGGCTCCAATAACGTCTGCCTGACAGTAATGACAGGAGAGAGAAATAAGACAGACTTCCTCTCCCTGTCTCACCATCTTGACATTTAGGTAAGAAACATAATGAATGGCATGTTATTAAAAATAAATAACAAGTCATCAAGACTTTAACAAAGGCAATCATTAAGCCACATTGACCCTGATGTTAAAATTGGCCTGACAACTAGTGGCCATCTGGGAAGGGCAGAGGGCGCAAGAGGAAGCCAATATTATAAAGCCTCTCTGCCAAAGCCATCCAAACCTGTATTTCTACTATTAAAGTCTGTTTCCACAATCTCATTCCAAATCATTCATCCCTTCTCTGCATACTTAACCTCAGCTTAGAATGGTCTTTTATCTTGCTTCTTAGGGATATTTCCCCCAACTCCAGGCTTTAAAGACTAAAACTTTCCAGCCTAAGTTCAAATAATAGACCCAGTGTAGTATTATGCCCTTATAGAAGACATTATCATGTTGTTTTTTGACACTGGCAAATATCTGAAAACCTTGTAATGATCTTTAACCTATACATGATGAGACTCTTGACTTATCTATCTAGCAATGTTTCAAAACACTATTATTTCTAAGGTCATTTAACTTCCTGAGATACCTCAGAATCATCCTTCATATAGTTCTCTGTTACTATATTTTATTCAAGACCCAACTTAAAGTAACCTTATCCAAGAAAGCTTTCTCGACAGATTCAGATAGAAATATATGTATTTCTTCTAAGTCTTTAACATTTGTTGCCTCTGTAAGACATATTCCAACTATATTCTGCAATATTTTTCATGTTCATTTATTCCTTAAATTGCATCCTTTCTTAGTAGTTTGTTTGCATTCCAGATGAATAGGGAGTTCCAGGATCCATGTCTTAGTCTTTCATATTCTTCAGAGCCTGGGAGAACACCTCATACGCAACAGATGCTAGGTAAGTGTGATCAGAAATTATTGCTTAATAGTCTTATAAGCTAGGATAGCATTTCTGTGCACAGTTGGGCTTCTTTTAACTTTATTAAAATGTTGTTTCTGAAAAGTTGGGGAAATCATCTATAGAATTATCCAAACTTCAGAGGTCAAGAATTCATGAACATAAATTAAACTCAAATGCCTGGGAAGGCGAGTCAAAGGAGAGTATTAGCTAAGGATTATGTCAGTATGCAGTAAAGTTTGACACTAAACAAGTTGAAGCTAGAGTTGATGCTCCTTTAGCTTCTCAGTCTCAACACATCTTTCAGTGAAGAGCTGCGGAACCTCTCCAAAATGTTCAATATTGCATTTGGAACTTTGTATATAGAAGTAGCTACCACAAGCATGGACTATACAAGCTAGCAACTCTAGCAAGTCCGGAGTTCTTTCTTTTGCTAATATTCCATAATATGCTAATGTTCTTAATGACTGTTAGGGACTGTTTCAAATACACATAAATACCTCCATTTTATCAGTGATAATTCACTCTTCCTTTCTTAACAACACCCTTTGGGCAAGCCTGAGCCCTAACTGTGTATTTTATGCCACAGCCTCAAAGAATAGAGAAATTACACACATATAGTTGAAAAATAATTATATATACAATGACAATTATGATAATGCCAGAAGGAGTGATTAGAGAAGAGACTATTTAGAAAATCCTTTAAATTTCTGTTTCTAATTGGGGTTTGGAAAAATAGAGAAATAGCTTTGCATTTCTTTTAACTTCCTATAGAAATAGAGATTCTCTAGGTTTGCATTCAATCTTAAATTAAAGTAATCAGTATTTTATAAGCCTTATTTACTGCACTTAATAATGAATTAGATAGATAAATCCTGAACTAATACATTGAAATATCTGTGTGGTATTCATGCAAACAGGCTAATTGGAGGCCTATCCTAGAGCAAACCCACTGGAAAAGACAAAAAAAAATTATTTTAGCTCAAATTACCAGATTTTTCTGAGCTTGAATCTTTAAGCACTCTGGATTCTTTGATTAACCCACCCCCTCCTCTGGCTCATTTTTATACTTCTGATTATATTTCATCCCAGTGTTCTGGGAGCCCATTTCAGATGCTCTCCACCCTAGAAGAGAGGATGTGAGAACCGGAAAAAGAGTCTGGTGCCAGATCATTTTGCTAATGGAAGATAATTATTGTGATTATCTCATCCTTGCTTAAAAGCTCTAATGGTCCCAAGCAGCCTCTCTGACAGGGTGAAGTCTCAACCAAAATATGTTGACTGTCTGTGTGGAGAAACTTGTCATATTCCCCCAAATGGAGAAAGACTATAGATGACGCTTAAGGGAAGACACATAGAAGGCATCACATAGACAGGGGACCCACGTGCGGTCAGCAGCCTCAGACCCCAGCTCTGATCTACGACTTCATTATCCCATGACCTTGACTGGCTGAGTTCTGAAATGGTTTTGGATTTTTATTTCCTCCTTGTGTTGAAAGAGACACTGGAAAGGAAATGGTAATAAGAGTACTATTTGTGATTTCACAAACGTGTTATAGTTATTTATAAAAGTATACTTAATATACTTTATAAATGTAAGGGGTTGTTTTTGTAACTTAATGTCCAATTCTAGACCAAATGTTTTACTTCTAATACCAATCATCCTCAATATTTGTCCTTCCGATGGCCAGAAATCACAGCTCTGTCCTTAACAAGATGTGCAGCCTCAGGCAAGTTACTTAACCTCCTGTGGTTCCACTTTTATCATCATTAAAGTGGGCACTAATTATTCCTGTCTTAGGAAAGGCTGAAACTCATCTTGTGAAATTAGCATAGCATTGATTCCGAACCTGATGAATACAATTCTGCACACTTTCAGAAAACTTCCTACCTGCCAGTTTTGCAATGAAATAATTTAAAAATGTTAATTCTATAGTATACAAGAAGCATAAAACAGAGTGATCACATTTAAGATAATCACCTTAAAATGAAGAAGCGAGAATACCTTTGACCAAAAAAAAAAAAATCTTATTAAAATTAAAGCAGTTAAAAAAAGAGTTTAGTGCTTACTTGGGAAGACAAATTTAATAGAGTTGAGAGGGAAGAGATCAATTATTTGGAGCCAAGTATGAGTGACTGTAGCCTGGGATCATGGATTCTGGTTGCCACAAATAATGTTCTCCAAATTAAACAGAATTTTAATGATAGCAAACTATGAACAAATTATCTTCAAGCTTCCAAGATACTCAGAAATTGATATTATAAAGGTAATGACCAACCAAAGAGTACACATGGTAGGATTAATTGCTCCAGCAGCATATGTATATTACAGGATAGCCAAGTCGGTCATCAGTGGGAAGAGAGGCCCTTGGCCCTGTGAAGGTTCTATGCCCCAGTGTAGGGGAATGCCAAGGCCAGTAAGCAGGAGGAGGTGGGGTGGCGAGTGGGGGGGGGGGGGGGGGAACAAGGGTTTGTTCTTGTTGTTTTTTATTTTTTTGTTTTTTTGGTTTTTTTGGAGGGAAACTGGGAAAGGAGATATCGTATGACATGTAAATAAAGAAAATATCTAATAAAAAATGTACTGTAAACACAGAAAAAAAATAAAGGTAATGTTAATCTAGCAAGACACTAAATAAAGTATATTGCTACAACTGTAAAGGTCTCAAAGGAAGTTAGAAGCTCAGTTAACTCCCAACTCAACGCTTATGGAAAAACAACCAGCTAGACACATTTTCAAGTGAATCAGAGATGAAATATAAAGTTGGACAAAAAATATTGTAAAGAAATTGTGACGTGTGTTCATAGTCTTGGTGAAGGAAAAGCCTTTAGTATTTGGACAGAGAGCATAAGAAATAGGAATGTAACTAGCACTATGAAAAAGCAAGAAATCTATACACAAAACAAGGAAAAGAGATCAAGTTAAAAAGATTGTTGCTAACTGCTGTTGGTGTTCTTTTCCAGGTATGCACTGCCAGCGCTAAGCAATTTTAATTAATAAAAACAATGTACCATTTAGGGTTTTTATGTGGGTACAGTGAACCCCCAAACCAAGGGAAAGCTGCCATGGTGTTAAGGTTAATGTCGCAATGGCAGTGGGGTGCAGTGAGGGAACTCAGGGACTATTCCAAGTCAGAACAACACCTGGTACTCACAGCTCTCTGACTGCCAGAGTCACTTCTGACAGCCGAATGTGTTCTGGCCGTTAGTCTTCAGGACCCTTCATGTCCCTCTGAGAAAGAAGTTGACAGCACACTCTTCCTTTGCCTGTGTGGCCCGCAGAAGCTCACAGAAGCACACAGAAGCCTATTTGACAGTTGAAGGTTAACTTCCTCTTGCAATGAGCTATCTCCACAAAATATTGGTTTCCACTGAGGAAAAAAACAAAACAAAACCAAAAAATCCAATGAATTAACTTAGAATCAATAAGGAAATTATTTTTTAGTCTTTTATCGGGCCTTTACTTGCTTTTTATTACTGGATATTTTCTTTAATTACAATTCAAATGTATCCCCTTTCCAGGTCACCCCTCCGGAAACCCCCTTTCCTATCCCCCTGTCCCTGCCTCTATGAGGATGCTCCCCCACACACACAACTCCAGTCTTCCCACCTTTGCTTGCTCTTTCTCGTAGTGTTTATGGTTTGAACAAGCGTTCTGTGCACGCTTGTGAATTAGAGGCTCGCTCCTGAACTGGTAAGACTTTTAGGGGAGGTGGTAGGAATTTTAGGAGGCAGCCTCCTTAGAGCACCCAGGAAGGTTATTGGGTCCCTGACCTCTTGCTGCTTTGAAGTGGGCCTGCTAGAAGCTGCTGCGCTTCTTCTGGGGCACGTCTTCCCACAGGCCCCAAGCAATGGAGCCAGCAGCCACTGTCTGTGGCCTCAGAAACCATGAGCTCAAAGAAATCACTTCATTTTAAAGTTCTCCTGACTAGTTCAACTGTGTACGTGTTTATCTTGGGCTTGTGCTGTGTGTATATGAAACATGCCTGAAGCTATTTTCCAAGAGAAAACGACCAGCAACATTTTGAGTTAACTTAAATTCTTAGGTGGAAAAAAAGGCTTACTTTGACTTGACATGGGGACTGAATTTGTTCTCTGTAATTTATACATTAAATTTCACATCAAAGTGTAAACACTCTATGGTATAGATACAGGTGTATAATGATTTAAGGTGGCCTCAAGTCTTCCCCAGCCTTCCACCAAAAAACCTGGACAGCAGACCCTGTTTGGAAGAGGACAGAGCATCTGGTTTGGGGAAAGGTGAAACATAAGGATGTCTGAATGGGAAGAAAGCTCTTAAAGTGTTTCCTTTTACGCATATTAAAAATAGCACTGTTGTTAAAACCAGTTATTGTAAAGGTCAACTTTTTTCACTCATAGAGTTGGCAATGGAAGTTCAGCCCCCACATGAAACAGCATTATAACAGACTGTTTCCTCATGATTTTGCTGGCCAGAAGACGAAAGGGAAACACTTTAAAAGGCACTTGGGATAGTGATTTGAACAGGTGCTTGTTTTTCAAAATCACTATGTGAGATAATGTGGAAAAACAGATCTTAACACAATTTTCACCTCGTTTAAAACATGAAACAAGTAATTCCAAAACCATACCAAATGTCATAAAGCAAAGAACTTTCTTTTTCTATTCCAGATGCTGGGGACCCAGGTGAAATAAAGAACATGAATAAATGAGAAATTCCCACATCTTACTCCGCTCCCAGCCTCTAGATGCTCGCCATACAGTTCTACTGTACACTCTGCCCTACTGTGCACTCTGCCATGATGAACGACATAAACCATGAAACAAATCAACCCTTTCTTCCCTCCAAATTTCTGTGAGATATTTTACGTAGCAATGAAAGATCTGACTCACCTGGTGCCCATTTTTACATAATTTGGCAAGGTGCCGATGCACTCTTTCAATATGGAAATGTAGGTAGCTGGGATCCGAATTTTTTTTTTTAATTTACCATTTTCTCTCATCAATTTTGTTCTTTTTTGAATCCTTTAGTCTGGTGGCTGGCCCGATAGAAAGCCTTGTATTCCTCTTGTTGTTATTCTTCCCCGAATATGGACATTCACCAGTACAATGCTAATGTTATGGCTAAAAAGACATTTTGAGTCAACCTTTTACTCTCTGCTATGTTTTTCATTCTTGCTACTCTAATTTTAATTTTCTGTTTTCTCTATAAGTGCCTTTTAAGTGGCACTCCAGTTGGAGATGGCAAATAAATACGTTTCTACTACCTCTCTGAGGACTCTAATGAAGCCCTGTGTGTCTGTCATCCACCATATGTGGAGTTGGCGTGACTAGATGTATGACTGATGATCCTTGGCTATCTATTCACATGAAAGAGTGGGTTATCCAGAAATGGAATAGTCATCATGTCTTTCTGTAATTGGTTTCTCTGTTATTAGTTTACCAAGAAAAAAATATTCAATTTCTCCATGGAAAGAATAGCTTGGCTTGCCTTATTCCTGGAGTCTAGTGGGGGAAGGAACTGAGAATCTCACAGTTCCTAACAATATCTTATGCCATTCTGTATTTACCAGTATGATAGACTTACTGATGCCAGCCAAGTGTGGGTCTTATTCTTGAAGCTAAACCTCTGTCTACTGTGTCGGAGACTGAAGTCTCCCAAGTGGGGAAGCAATGCGTGAGGTTTGGATCCAAGTTACTAATTCATTAAGCTTTTGAGTCAGTCTTAATTTTGATTTGCCCAACACAATCACACATAGTTGGCAGTGTCAAGTTTTGCATATCTACCATATCCCTTCCATATCATTGAAAATCCTTTCAGCTTCTCTCCTTTTCAGCTGGCATGCACCTTTCCATGGTCTCCTAATTCATTCACCTGGCCCCAAAAGCCACTTCTAAAATATGAGTGCATTGGCTTTCCTTAGTTCTTTGTTCTCTAAGGTATCAATCACTTCTAATCCCTTGACAATTTTTTAGTAAAACTTTCAGAAGACACAGAGATAAATGTTCAGCTTTGATCTATTGTATTTAATAAGAAGTAAAAGAGAAATTTTGAAAGCAATATAAGGGTGAAGTAGGGATCAAACCTCCGAAGTGTAGTGATCATTAAACTTCATACTGACACTCATTAAACAATCATGTTCTCTCTAAAATACTTTTTTTGGCTATCCATTTAGGCACACCTCTTCAGGAACAGCCAAATTCAGTTTTAAAGTGCCAGAGTCTTACAGGAGATCTTATTCAAATGAAGGCCATAAATAATAGCTTGTTGAGTTTCCAGAGTCTCTAGGAGGAAGTAAAAAAAAAAAAAGTGCCTTTTGCCAATAAATATTTGAAAGTACTGTTAAAATGATGGTGTTTTAAATACCATCAGAAATTATACCAAAGTATAAATAATCTCTATGCAATGACTAGACAGAATATTTTAGAATATCTCCTTTGGGTGTGAAATAAAGGGAAGACAAAACCAGATATTTGAAAATAGAATTTTGGAATTTAAAAATGGTTCCTTCATATTTGCAACCTCTCATTATAAACAACAAAATCCTAGCAAGGCTTTGCTGACCATTTGGTTGGACAACCAACTACTGTGCTCAACCCTAGGGGTGATGATTTCTCCTGTTCTCCGCATTCCTTAGCTGCCTGCAGCTGTTCTTTGTCTAGGGTTGAGGCCTCATGACTTTCCCCTGTCCATGTTAGCATATCCATTGATGTTGTTCTTGTCCATGCGATATTTAGGCATCCATTTCAGTGAGACCTCATAATGCCACTTCTCTGACATTTATAGAAGACACAAGCTTACAGGTGACTTCCTGTTCCTCTGGCTCTTAAGATCTTTCTGCCCTCTCTTCCACAACGTTCCCTGAGCCTCAGGTGTAGGATGCCAAATGCTTATCTATCCATAAAAGCATACATATAGCCAACATTATGTAGAATAAGTAGGCTTTATTTTTCTATTGGAAGTACACATACATACACGTGGGGGGGGGTTAACAATTAAAAAAAAAGAGGCCATGAATTTGAAAAAAATAGGAATGGGGTACATAAGAATGTTTGTACAAAGGGAAATAAAAGGGGGAAATTATATAGTTATAAATCTCAAAAAAATTAGAAAATTATTAAAAGAAAATGAGGAATTGGACATTTTCATTTCCGTTGAGCAACTGAGCTTTCTCCTATAATCACCTTGAGATTTGAAATGTCAGAGTCAGAGGCTATGTGAGAAACCATTCTTGTCAGAAATTTATGAGACATCCCTTCCAACATGGCACATACTGGGTCCTGTAGGGACATTTCAATAAATTAAATGAAAACAATTGGCTTCCGGAAATAAAATTTAAGTAAACATCAGCATTAAACAGCTATGACAGACAGAGGGGAATTATTAGTGCTAAGAATTTTTGCTCCCTTTATTATGCTCTAGGTTTTTCCTGTCAAAAGCTTGGCATACACCTCCTGCATTAGTAAGAGACGAGGAAATATGGAATATAGCAAGAGATTGTGATCATATTATATTGCAAGGGTGTTACTCATTTTGCCAAAGGTTCAGGTCCTAAATCCTGGGGCTGTCCAAAGACCTAACAGCAGCTCCCACCAATCGATGTCCACACGCAATCTGTCTTTCAGCCCTTGCACAACATGTTGAAAGGTGAATGATGTTACCTCTTTCAGCCTTGCACCCATACCTCAATAAACAACAGCTGTCAAAGAAAGCAGCTCTTAAAGGGCCACCATCTTCTCTAACTGTACATCACTGAAAAGGGGTCGACTCCAGCCAGACTTCCAACCATCACTGCACAGGGAATGACGCGCCCTGTTCTTCTGTGATCTCTGAATATCCATGGGAGGGAGCTGCAAAGAGAAATCTGTTTTGACATTATGGTTTTAATGGTCCCAAAGTAAAATATTTTTATTTTGACAGCTAATTTGAAGACCTGCTGAATCTGTCTTAGAATAGACAGTGGAAATCATCATTAGGCTGAGTATTTTTACCCTATTTTTCTGTAGGGAGTTATGTCTAAGAAGAAAGTCTGAACCACATTCCTCTGAAGTCAACATTATTTCTAAATTACAGAAATATCTAAAAACAGTTCAAAAATGTCTGCCTTCCCTTGTTCATAGAGACGCACTCTTTATCTCAATACTCAATGTTAACAGCTACGAATTCTAAAATAGACAAGACAAATGTGTATAGCTTACTTGGAAACAGAATTATCGATCAAATATAAAGAGATGATGATAGACTAAAGAAAACACCCATAATTCCTATTCGCTACCATTCCTCACCCAATACTTACTTCCCTATTTCTTTCCGTGTACTTCTGGTTTCCTACACTGTTCTATACAATACACTTATGATATAGTTCTGAATGGGTACCTTGATGAGATCTAGACTCTCCTGGGAGGTGGGCCCCTGGGCATGCTTGTGAATAGTTTTCTTGATGAGATGAGAAGACTCGTCCACTGAGGGTAGCACCATTCCCTGGGAAGTGATGGGAACTTTATAAAAGGGAAAAAGTGTTGTGAGCACAAATTTCCATCATTTTCAGGTCTTCCTTATACTGTGGGTGCAGTGTAACTGCTTCCTCAAACTCTTCTGCCCTAACATCCTCAACAGGCTGGATTGTAATTTTGAGCTGTGAGCCAAAATAAATCCATTTTCCCTTCAATTGTTTTTGCCAGTGTTTATCATAGCAAGAGGAAAAGTTATTAAGCCATCTCAGAAAGAAGGACTCTATCATTATCAGATATTTAATAAGACATTAAAGATAAATGGAAGTTTCAACTTCTCTTAAAGCGAAGTACAAACATCATCAGAATGGAGGACTAGAGCATCATTGATGTCACAAGGGCACAACATTGAGGATCACCCATCTTCCTTGAGTATTCTCACAGATGAAAATGAATAGGTAAGTAAATTAATGGATAGATAGATACATCAGAGAACAAATGAGGACGCTTTCCAAGGCAATTAGAGGAATCTTACCTGACTTCGTTTTGAAGGCAGGATCCATTAGGTTGTATTGTTAAAACTAAGATTCCATTTTACTGTAAGAGATGAGGTGCTGCTTTTAATTCTGCCTCAAACTATGACCTTGACTTATTTTGAGAACAGCCTGACCCTCCCTGGTCCTCCATAAGCCTGGCAAGTGCTCTCTAGTCGTCCTCCCTAATCATATGGTAAACACATGGTTTTGTCTGTGTATGTTTGAGATTTTTCTGTATTTCCGTATCGCCACATTGTCTCTCCTTTGTGAATTTGATTTGCAACTACTTGAGATTTTACTCCTTAAAGGGAGCCTGAGAAGTGGATTCAGATGCTTTCTTTATCCTGACTTAAGAGGCAGTCACTGGCCAGCTCTTGGGTTCACCCAATAAAATCAAAGTTTGCCTTAAAATTGGACTCAAAATTGTGCTAATGGTCTTATTCTTTGTCTTGGTATCTATCTAATATGTTATTGATGTTTAAAATCTTAGAAATATGTCATTCTAAGTCAACTTCTAAAGTCACAAAAACTTTACAGATCATCTATTTCAAAGGAGAGATGGCTTATCTCTGAATGCTAGAATCCCATTTACTTAAGGAGTAAAACTCAGTCAAGAGTGGAGCAAAGATGACTTCCAGTTCTTGCTTCTGATCTAGTGTTTTATAGTAGGCAACAAAAGCCTTCCTCAAGTGATCTCTAAGAATCACTTCACCTAGATCAAGAAAGGGTACAGTGTTTGGTTGTATTTACCTTGTTTTCCCATTATGGGCCCTGGAAGCATGTAAAAGATAGGAAATTTCCCATCTCTTGTCAGTTTTCATATGAACTAGAGCCTGCTTACTGAGATCTCTGAAACACACACACACACACACACACACACACACACACACACACAAAATGCCTTCTGCAAGAGTTATATAGTTTCTAGTGTCTAATCTGGGCCTAAGAGTGGCAGTAAGCTGAATGGGTTCCTTATTGATCACAAAGAGTATATAACAGTTCTAAGGATTGTATCTCTACAACTCCATTGAATGGGCTCCTTACTGATCACAAAGGGTACACAAGAGTCCTAAGCATTATATCCATACAGTTCTATTCAACATAATAAATGAATTGTGTCATGAGAGAGACTTGGTTTCCTTCCTTGGAGGAAGAAATGTTTTCAGGACATTCCAGCATACTTACTACCTTAGTAGTGTTCTCGTAGTGGTCTGTGGCAGTAAAGGTCGTCCTTAGGAGGACCACTCAACTTGCTTATGACAGAACGAGGAACTCCAGAAATTATTATTTCTTGGAAAAAAAGTCATTAGAAGATTGGAATGCTTAAGACTGCGGGGATAAAAGAAGAAGGGTAATGCTATGCATTAAATTCAAAAGGTGGGTGAGCCAAGGCCATGATGGAGAAAAATGCACATGATGCTGACCTTATATTTAGAATGTGAGGGCAAGGAGGTGGTAGGGGGTGGATGGGTGGGAGCACACCCTCATAGAAGCAGGAGGAGGGGGGATGGGATAGGGACTTTCTGGGGTAGAAATTGGGAAAGGGGATAACATTTGAGATGTAAATAAATAAAATATCCAATAAAAAATATCTCCAGAGTGGCTCTCAAAACTATCACCAAATGAATTTCTTAATCTCATGGACATATGTCTACAGCAATAAAAAAACAGACATTGAGTATGTAATTTAAATTTTACATTATTCTAAATGGATAGAAATTAAGAGATTAAGAACAAAGCAGCCTTATTCTATAGGCGATTCACCAGGATTACCAGCCTAAGGAGAACAGTATGGCTTTATGGCCTCATAGAGCCAGAAGTCAGCTCCAACCACATCCAGGTTTTATAAGATATTCAAGACAAACCAGTTTGCTAAGAATTTAACAAGATTCTTAGAAATATTTGCCAGATTTCTCTACTGAAAATAATACTTTAGAATTGTGCTAAAAGATGTAAGGGGAGCACCTGAGTTTATATGTAGAATGATTGTGTGTTTGTGTGTGTGTGTGTGTGTGTGTGTGTGTGTGTGTGTGTGTGTACATTCATAAACATTACTTGACTCAGAAAATCTAAGAAAAGAGAAAGGGCTGCTTCTGTCTCAATGCCATACTTACCAATGTGTCTCCATATACAACACAATGAGAGAGAGGAAACATCTACTTACTGTGGAGACACTTCTAGAAGGTTAATTCACCATTTCCACTTACTTTCATTGACTATAGCTTAGCTATGTAAGTACTCTATGCTTCAAAGGAAGCTTGTAAATCTAAGATTCATTGTTAGTGGCCATGTGCCCATTGAAATAAAAGAGTCTTATGCTCTGCATGTCCTTGTAATTAAATTAGATGAAATTGGGGAATGTAACTGATCATTTTATGGAAATTTCTCATCTTTTTTCTTTATTTCCTTTGAGCTCTATCCTTAATTCACGCATATGTTCATTTGTGTAAACATACATACAAACACATATGAAAACATCTATAAAAGAGAAAATCCTATGAATGTCTGCTACTGTGAGATTTGGAGCCCTTACCAATTCAGAAACAAATTCCAAAATTTCCCCCACAACTTCCAGCTTTCCAATGGCTCTGTTTCTTTTATCTCTTTTCAGTGTCTCTTATTTTTTTGTCCATAATTAAAACTTTATTAAAAAACCAACATCAAAATAGGTGATCGTTGTTGTAGACTTTATAAAATCAAACAATAATTACATTGTCTTGGTAGAGTAACTGAAGTTGATAAGGCTTTCTGTGAAAAATATAAATTCAGGAACTTGTATAGATGATTAGTGTTGCTTTCTTCTAAATGAACAGCCTTCTGTGAGCCTGTGGGCTGGCACAACACAGTTGGACAACCCACACAAAGAACCGCTGTCTGAGCATGGCTGAAAACTGTAGTAATCTTGTAATTTACTTTAAACATCATGTCATGTATGCTCTTACCCACTCTCTCCTTACCTATTCAGTATAGCACTTGAAGTCCTAGGGAGAGCAATTAGACAACAAAAGTAGGACAAAGGCATACAAGTTGGAAAGGAAGAGGTCTAACTATCACTATTTGCAGATGGTATGATTGTATACTTAAGTGACCCCAAAAATTCCACCAGAGAACTCCTAAACCTGAAAACAACTTCAGCAAAGTGTCCGGATATGAAATTAACTCAAACAAATCAGTAGCCTTCCTCTACTCAAGGATAAACAGGCTGGGAAAGAAATTAGGAAACGACACTCTTCACAATAATCACAAATAATATAAAATACCTTGGTGTGACTCTAACCAAGCAAGTGAATGATCTGTATGAGAAGAACTTCAAGTCTCTGAAGAAAGAAATCTAAGAGGATCTCAGAAGATGGAAAGATCTCTCATGCTCATAGATTGGCAGGGTTAATATAGTAAAAATGGCCATTTTGCTGAAAGCATTCTACAAATTCAATGCAATCCCCATCAAAATTCCAACTCAATTTTTCATAGAGTTAGAAAGAGCAATTCAAATTCATTTGGAATAACAAAAAACCAGGATAGCAAGAACTACTCTCAACAATAAAAGAACTTGTGGAGGAATCACCATCCCTGACCTTAAGCTGTATTACAGAGCAATAGTGATAAAAACTGTATGGTATTGGTACAGAAACAGGCTGGTAGATGAATAGAATAGAATTGAAGACCAAGAAATGAACCCACACACCTACAGTCACTTGATCTTTGACAAAGGATCTAAAACCATCCAGCGGGAAAAAAGACAGCATTTTTAACAAATGGTGTTGGTTCAACTAGTAGTCAGCATGTAGATGAATACATATAAATCCATTCTTATCTCCTTGTACAAAGCTTAAGTCCAAATGGATCAAGGACCTCCACATAAAACCAAATACACTAAAACTAATAGAAGAGAAAATGAGGAAGAGCCTTAAACACATGGGCACAGGGGAAAGTTCCTGAACAGAACACCAGTGGCTTATGCTGTGAGATCAAGAATTGACAAATGGGACCTCAAAAAATTGCAAAGCTTCTGTAAATCAAAGAACACTGGCAATAGGACAAAAAAGCAACCAATAGATTGGGAAAAGATCTTTAGCAATCCTACATTTGCAATTGCAATTAAGAGGCCCATTTTAACCCATAGGAGCGGGCTATGGCTGCCTTTGTTCTCACAAACTCGTTTGCCCAAAAGCCATAAAAAGGTCCGTTATTCTTAAAGTGAGCTGAAAGAGATCTAGATCTAGATCACACAAAGGCTTCTGAGAAGCCCTTGTTGTCATTAGCATGGAAAAGAACAAATGTGCCTGGCTGGAGTTGTGAAGAGTGAAGTGTGGGAAGGGAAAAGGGGTGGGTATAAAAGAAATGCAGTTGTTTTATTCTAAGAGTTGGAGGAAGCATGTTCCCAGAGGAGACCTAAAATCAGGGTGACACTATTTCACGCTACATTTAAGGAATCTAGAATCCCTTTGTCTGTGTTAGTCTTGTTTCCCTGAAACTTGCATGTATTATAATTGGAAAAATTAAAATAAAATGTAATCTAGTTTATTTAAAAAAAAAAAAACTTCCATAATTCTGGCAGCTCTGAACCCAAACAGCCACCTAAGGTTTTGATTAAAAATTGGCAGGATTGAAATAATATTTTATAAAGATTTATCTCTCTTAGGGAAGAATATTAACATCCCCATTAAAACAACATGAGCGTTTTAAGTGTGCCTCTGTCAGGGAGTCATCTTTCACCTGGAATAGAATTCAGATGCATTAAAAAGAATTCTTTCAAGTATTTATTGACGTGATTTAAAGCACTTGTCTCTTGGGTAGAATCTTTTTCCCATCTCTTTAACAGAACTGGTCCTTCTAATGGATTCTGGAGTACTCCTCAGTATATAACCCTTGGATTCTACAGTTCCACCTCCATAGTGGAGCCTCTTGTCACTGTACCCTCAATGTATATCAATGTACATGAAACTGACTTGGCTCTCTACATGAAAAATAAATGCTTGCCCTCTCCAGACAATGCCAAGAGGGATGCAATAACTGCAGAGCAACTTCGACCCCACTTTCCATTCTCCCCTAATACAACCAACAGTTTGATCTTCTAGTCACTGCCCTAAGTCGATATTCAGTGTTGGTTGAGTACAGTGTTCTCTCTCTCCCTCTCCCTCGCCCTGTCCCTCTCCCTCTCTCTCTGTCTTTCTCTGTCTCTCTCTCTCTCTGTGTCTTTTTGTGTCTCTCTGTCTCTCTCTCTCTCTGTGTGTCTCTGTCTCTCTCTTCCTCTCTCTCTCTCTCTCTCTCTCTCTCTCTCTCACACACACACACACACACACACACACACACACACACACACACACAC
>JADRCD010210510.1:0-14196 GCA_019843815.1 Montemys delectorum
AAAAAAAAAAAAAAAAAAAAAAAAAAAAAAAAAAAAAAAAAAAAACCAAGAAACCCAAATAAATCAATAAATAAAATTTAAAAAGTAAATACATTTTTACTTTATCTATACCCCAACCCCCCAAAAATAGAATAAAGGAGTAATGTACCTGATATTGATTTCTGGCATCTGTACACATGAAACACACACACACACACACACACACACACACACACACGGTCAAAATTTGACTACACATTTCACCCAAATTAGATTAAAACTAATTAAGTACCCAGGTAGTGATGGCTCACGCCTTTAATCCCAGCACTTGGAAGACAGAGGCAGGTGGATCTCTTCAAGTTAGAGGCCAACCTGTCCTACAGAGCTAGTTAAGACAGCCAAAGCTATGCAATAAAATTCTATCTCAAGAAGAAAAGAAGACTATTAGGCTACATGTAAAGATGTTTGATACCATTAACAAATAGAAAATGTAAATTAAAACTACAGAGAGTGGCTAGAGAGCTAGATCAGTGGTTAAAGAGCCCGTGTGCCTTTCCAGAGGCCCAGTTTCAGTCTCCAGCACTCACATGGCAGCTCACAACTACCTTTCTTTTTTTCAATGATTTATTATTTATTTTTATTTTATGTACATTGGTGTTTTGTCTGCAAACACTTCCAAAAGGTGCATCCTTTAAGATTTCCACTAGCAATGTATAAGGGCTCTTATTTTTCTCATATTTATCTTTGTGAGAATTACAATTTTTAGAATTACAGTTCTTATCAAGGATGTGATGTTTCATTGTAGGATTTAAATTCATTTGAATTATTTGTCAGAATCCATTTAAGAGAAAGAAAAGTTAATATGATTTTCTGAAGATGGCCTGTCATTTTGCATGATTGTGATGAATAAACTCTAAAATTGCAAGGCTCTTAGAGAGTTCATCTCAGAACTGATTCTTGTTATTATGTCTTTCCTGTTATTGTTAAATAGCATAATGATCCTTGGGCATTAGCCCACCCTATTGGATAGATTTTCTACAGATCAATGAAGATGTACTCTCTTGTAGTAAGGCTATATAGACAAAGAGATGATTTTTTTAAGTCCTAATAATGATTCTATAGAATTCCTAAACTTGTACAAGTGATTTTGAGCACTCTATAGAGAGCTGCAATTAGAGCTCTGTAAACCTTTTTGTGTCACTAGCTGATTGCACTAGGATAGAAAGCAGGCTTGAAACATATTTACAATCAGGGAAATCAGTCCTTCTAGGCACTGCAAAACCATCATCTGATAACTAAGGTCATAAACTGGGAATGGACAACTTACTGTAAGTACAAGGACAAAGAATAAAATATTGTCTGGTTTATCTATACAAAACTTCAAAACTAATGAGACACTAGGCAGATGATTTGCCTCTTGACAAAACCATGCAAACTTAAGACATAAGAATTACTGTTTTGGGCTGGAGAGATGGCTCAGTGGTTAACAGTACTGACTGCTCTTCCAGAGGTACTGAGTTCAAATCCCAGCAACCACATGGTGGCTCACAACCATATGTAATGGGATCTGATGCCCTCTTCTGGGGTATCTGAAGACAGCTACAGTGTACTTACATATAATAAATAAATAAATAAATAAATAAATAATTATTGTTTTAAGCTCATAATGACCTGTGGAGTTAGTAGTAGATAATGAATGTTTAATGAGATAACTAGTCTTAATGGAAATATATGTAAACGTCTCTGTTCTTATATATGTAAACGAGTTCTTATTCAATTTATGATTTGAATTTATGTTTGAACTTGTGAACTTCTGAAAAAAGATGCTTGGAATACCATGTGACCAAGTATCCTGAGAAAGTGTGACTGAGAACAACAATAGTCAGGTTTTTCTCAATGACATTAGAACATGGTTTCCCTTTTCCTTTCTAGAAATAAAGATTAGAGTCTGTTTTCAAAGTGAGTGATTCTTTCTGCAAGTGTAGCTTTCTCTACCTGACAAGGAGCTAGAGAACTCTCAGCCTCAGGTAGGGCTGAGAAGGACCTGAGGCTTAACAATTGGGTACTAATTGCCAGAGGCCTGGGGCTTCTGGCCTCAGAATAACTTAGTCAAGAAAGATGAACAATATTAATAGTAAGCAACTTTTACTTTTGCAAAACCAAGTTTTACCCCCCTTCAAGGCTCCCCCCAATACCTCCCCCTCACTGCTCTCCAGAGAGAACTGGTGCTAGGGCAAGCTCCCAGCAATTGTTGCTTTTACGGGTATGTGTGTTCTGCCTGAATGTACATCAATGTACCTCAGTACATAGAGATAGCCACAGAAGACAAAAAAAGGCCATTAGATTCCCTAGAACTTTGAGTTATAGAAAATTGTGAGCTGGGGCTGGAGAAGTAGTTCGGAAGTTGAGCTCTGGCTGCTCTTCTAGAGGATCCAGGTTCAACCCAGCACCTGCAAGGCAGCTCACAACTGTCTGTTTACCCCAACTCCAGGGGGTTCATCACACAGGCATACAGGCATGGATGGCTTGGTGGTAAGAGCACTTGCTGCTTTTCCAGAGGACCTGGATTCAGTTCCCAGTACCTAAATGTCATCAATAACTGAATACATAAACAGAATGTGATATGGTAGATACATATAAGGGAATAATATCTATCAAGAAAATGACTGTTACATGGATAAACTAAAAAAAAAAAATCTAGATGAAAGAAGAGCTTAAGATGTACTTAAGAGCACATATTGTACAATCAACATGTAAATTATCCAGGAAAAGTAAATCTGTGGCGTGAGACACTAGATCAAGAGCTGCCTTAGGTTGAAGTTAGGATTGAAGACATGTGAGCACAAGGGATCTCTTTGGTGTGATAAAAATACCTAAAACACTGTAATAGCTGCAAAACTATAAATGTACTAATAACCATTGAATCCCATGTTTAAAATGTGTAGAGCCTACATACAGTATACACATTAAATTAACATAGTTCTAGACTCTTAGACTAACAAAAGTCTAACTCTTAGACTAACAAAATGAATACACACTGGTCTTATGTCAGGGTTAAGAAAGACACAACTTCCAATGTAATTTATCAGAGGCAAAAAAAGCAGAAATAAAGGAATAAAAGCCAGAAAAGATAAGATAAAAAGTTTTAAAATAATATTAAAATAAATATTTGCTAATAATTTATAGCATTGACAAAATATAGAAAACTAGAAATTAGTGGATCCAAAAAATAAGAAATAACTGTCAGAGGTCCCATTTTAATAAAAAGCTAAAATTATCTCTTCAAAGGGGGGTCATATGACAGTTCTACCAAATTCTTAAAACATAGAATATTTGTACCAAAATATTATTTTTTAAGGTTTTCTTTTATTTTTAATTATATGTGTGCACATGAACCTGGGCAAGGGTTTCTGTATGTGTACAATCTCCTTGGAAGCCAGAAGAGGGCACCGTATCCACTGGAGCTTGAGTTATATTACAGGAGGTTGTGAGCTGCCCTACCTGGGAGTTAGAACAACCTCAAGTCCTCAGCAAGGGCAGTATCTGTTCTTACCTCCTGAGCCATCCATCTGTCCAGCGCCCTATTTATATCAATATTTTATAAACTACTCTAAAGACAGCAAAGAAAATATAAGTAAGTTAACCTGGAATGAATCTAACAAAACTGTCTAAAACCTTAACTGAGTCAGGTGTAGTGGTGCAGACACTCATGAGGCAGAAGCAAGCAGACACGGCCCCTTATGAACACAGTGAGTTCCATGACATCCAGGGCTAGGTAGAGAGACCCTATCTCACAAAGCAAACAAACAAAACTTAATGGAGAAAATTAAACGACCATACTAAAAAACAGTAAGGATCTAGAAAGAGAGCCAGGGAGACAGCTTGGCATGTAAAAGTGCTATAGATCCTAAAGCAGAAAGATCCCAAGTTTGAAGTAAGTCTAGACGACATACAGTGAGTTAGGCTGGGCAGCCTAGTAGGCAAGGCTGCTTCAAAACAAACAAGGAAAGATGAGCAAACAGTGAAAGCAAGAAAGACGAGTCAGAACAGCAGCTGCTCTGCAGGGGCAAGCACAGCTGCTGGCCCGTCAATGGCTGTATTTCAACCAAGTGGGCATCGTGAGGTTCCTAAGGCTGGACAAGGGTTCATCAGTGTATAGCGTACACAATGATAATGCATGTATTACCTATTAGATTTTTAAAATGTGTTTACTTATGTGTATGTATGTATGTAAGGTTTTCACAAATGGGGGCTGGAACTTTGTTCCTTCCATCCATCAACTATGATTATAAGATTAGTGTGAATAGGGGGTTGGAACACTGTTCTTCCACCCATCAACTATGTATATGTATATGTATGTATATATGTAAAACTTGTCTGGGTGTGTGCTGGAGCTTGCTCCATCACCAATTGTTTGTGTGTGTGTGTGTGTGTGTGTGTTTGCGTGTGTGAGTTTTCTCTTTCCTTCTCTTTTTTGCCAGCCCCAAGTATTAAAAGAGTTCATAGTTTTTCTGCTGGCCAGTATCAGCCCCAGCAAATTAAGCTTTGTCTGATAAGTAACTTCCCTAATCTCTGGCTGCCATTGACAGCAACCCATGTAGGTATCCGGACCCTCATCAGCAGCTCTAAGCACTGACCCCCAACAGATGCCTTCTCAGTTTACCCACCACCTGGATGCCAAAGCCAGTCATTGGCACTATACAGAATGGGCCACTCTTTTTCTGCCTCTTACATTAAGCATAAATATCTGAGTCAAAATTGATAAACATCTCACGATTTTATATATTCCTCTGAGGGTTATTTTGCATCTATATTAACATTTATCTCACACATCACATTCAGGTGCTCACTTGTCCAGGGGTGGGATGGGGGGGGGACACAGGTTTAAAAAGATCAGAAGTCATGGCCAGTTGTGGGGGCACATGCCTTTAATCCCAGCATGCTGGAGGCAGAGAGACCTTACTTCAAACAACAACAAAAATCAGAAATCATGACTTTATTTTCAAATTTGTTCCAGAAGAAGCTGATCTGCTAAGAATACATCAACTTCCTGAACTTTGTTCGTAAATTTCCCTAAAGACTAGAAGGCCAAAATGAATACGTTAGAGAAACTACATAACTGATTCCCAGAAGCCTGAAGTACTGTCTCTTTAAAGTCCAGTACACTGGCTATCCTGCAGTATTTTGGATTAAAAATCTGGCACAAAGATTGCTTACATTCTTTCCAAGGCTCAATTATTTTTCATTTGAAAAAGACTTTCAGCAGACTACACACACACACACAAAGAACTTTTCTGCAAGAAACTTAAAAAAATAATTCTAATATTTTTCTTTTTCAGTCTGTTTCTAGATTTTTAGCACTATTATAAATTCTAAAAAATAAAAAATAAAAGAATTTTTTAATACAGAGTGCTTAACCACCCAAAGTTTGTTCAGAGATCAGAACCATTAAAAAAGAAGAAAAAGCCACCCCTTTTTCTTTGTCAAAGAACAGAAATTACAGTCAGACATGACAGCACACGTCTATAATCCAAGTATGGAGGCAGGAAGACGCCTATTTCAAGATCATCCCCTTCCACAGAGGCGATATGAGGCCGGCCTGGCTATGCGGAACACTTGAGACCCTGCCTCAAGACACAAACAGCCAACCACACCGATGGCAACCCTGACGACACTGACAGTGAAAACTGCCACTTATATGGTCTTTTAAAGCTGGTGTGAGGGCTCCTAATTGTGACTTCCCCACCTGGGAAGCTGATAAGGATGATCTTGTGAGTCTGAAGCTCCTCTAGGCTAAATAAGTTTCAGGACAGTTTAGGCTATAAAGTCAGGTTCTAGTTGTTTTAAGAATTTTAGTGCATGCCTTTAATCCTACCACTCAGGAGGCAAAGACAACTAAATCTCCGAGTTCAAGGCCAGCCAGGTCTACAGAATTCCAAGACCATGTCTTTAAAAAAAAAAAGAAAGAAAGAAAAAGAAACACTGCTGAGACCTTATACTGTAGCCAAGGCAAAGGTTTTTCCTAAATGGGACTGGAAAGATGGCTCAGAATTTGACAGTGCTTCCTGCTCTTTCAGAAGACTGAAATTCCCAGCTTACTAACTCCAACTCCTCTGTATCCAAGACTCTGTTCTGGCCTTCTCCAGTATTCAAAGACACCCAAACAGACATAAAGGTCTTCCTCCAGACTGAATGAAGGGAGAGGAAGCAGGAGAGAGGATAAAATACACTACACTTGAAAGACAGTGTCTTTATGAAACCCACCACCATATACAGTGAATAAATACAGGTAAGATACTGCCACAGTCAATGTGCTTACACGAATGTGGAAGGCCACAAGCCTTCTCAAGTGAAGTGCACTCTGAAGCAATGTTGCACTTCTAAGCATCTTTCTCAGGCAGCTAACAGTAGTTTCCTGTAAGTCTCATACTCAATGACCTCACCACTTTCCAGAGACACTGATGACTCTAATTCTGTCACTTGCCATGATCACACCTAATAAGCATTTGTGAAAGTGTGTTTCAAATTACACTAATCTTGTTCCTGTGCTCCATCCAACTATCAAGATGTTAGACACTCACTTCATTCCCCATTTTTTCCATGCTACACATTGCTAAAATGCCCTCATTTAAACATTTCCAAAGAGTTAGGGTGGTGATGGCAAACACCTTTAGTCCCAGCACTTGGGAAGCAGAGGCAGGTGGATCTCTGAATTCAAAGCCAGCCTGGTCTACAGAGCAAGTTTCAGAACAGATTGGGCTATACAGTGTAACTGTCTCGAAAAATCAAAATCAAAACAAAGAAACCGTTCAAAAGGAAAAATTATTTTCTTAATTTTCTAGAATAAAGCTCAGCTGTATTAACATTATGAAGTCACCTTTAACATATGTTTTCTCTTTAAAATTTTTTTTGTTATGTGTATAGGTGTTTTGTCTACATGTGTGACTGTGTACTATATTTGTACTTGGAACCCAGCGAGGCCAGAAGAGTGCATCAGCTCTCATGGGACTGGAGCTATAGTTGTGAGGGGATAAGCGGATACTAGGAATCAAATCTTGGTTCCCTGGAAGAACAGCCAATGCTCTTAATTGCTAGCCATGTCTCTAGGGTGGGGTGGGGGACAGACACACACACACTGACACTGTTAGGGCTATCATTGCTACAAGGAGACAGCACAGCCCAGGCAATGTAAGGAAGAACCGTGTACTTGTCTTACACTTCACATCTCTAGGCATCATCAAATGAAGTCGGGGTCAGAGCTCAGACAGAGCAAGAGCCTGGAGGCAGCAGCTGATGCAGGGTTACAGGAGGGTGCTGCTTACTGGCTCCCAGGTCTTGCTTTCTCTGTGCCTTGCTCTCTATGGCTTGTTCAGCCTGCTTTCTTATAGAACCTAGGACCACCAGCCCAGGGTAGTCCCACCCACAAAGGTCTTAGTCCGCCAGCATCAATCACTAATTAATAAAATGCCCTATAGGCTTGCCTGCAGCCCAATCTTAGGATACCATTTTCTCAATTGAGGTTCCCATCTCTCAAATGACTCTTGCTGTGTCAGGATGGTATAAAACTAGCGAGTACAGAGACAGAGAAGCAAAGACACAGAGAGACAGATACAGAGACCAAGAGAGAGATTCTGATTTATTTAATGTGTTATGAGTGTTTTGCCTGCATGTATGTCTGTGCACCATGCTGAGTGTCTGGTGCTCACAAAGACCAGAAGGCGGCAGCAGATCATCTGGAACTAGAGCTACAGATGCTTGTGAGATGCCTGTGGGAGCTGAGAACAGACCCCAAGCTGAACCAATCCTCAAGTCTGAGGAAAAGCTGATCCCCATACTATAGTCATCCGCATGGAAGAGATTCACTCACTTGGTCATGTAAATTTAGTTCCCACCTGTGTGGTTCTGGTTTTCACATTACTTCATGTACCTTAGGGCCAATCACAAAGCTTTGTACTACTTCATGTATAATTCTGTACATGCTGCTATGTGTCTGTACCACTGACAGCTTCATTCCAATCCAGTCCACGTGAGCTAGCAAAAAGTCAAGCTTGCTCTTAGTGAAGAATTTTCTCATTTCTTACTCCAAAGTTAATCTCTATTGCCTCAAAGCTGCTATACAGTCTCTTTTATAACACTAATCGGGGAATATTTTAAATACTGATTTTATAGGATATCAATAGCTTGTTGTTGGGGTGTGTGTGTTATGTAAAAACAGTGACTGATGCTGGATTTCTTCCTCAATCACTCTCTACATTACTTTTGAGACAGGATCTCTTACCACACTTAGAGTTCATCAATTCCACTAGGCTCACTAACCAGAGAATTCCATGGATCTATCTATGTCTGCCTCCCACAGTACTGAAGTTTTATATTGGTGCTGGGTATCAGAACTCAGCATGCTTGAGTAGCAAGCACTTTACCAACTGAACCATCTCCCCAGTCCTACCCTTAAGTATTTATTCATTGTTTTTTGAGACCAGGTTTGTATAGCTCTTGCTGTCCTGGAACTTGCCTTGTAGACCAGGCTGCCCTTGAACTCAGAGCTCTGCCTCTCTCTGCTTCCTAGTGATGAGACTAAAAAAAGTATGTATCACCATGGCCTTAAGTTTTTTTTTTTTTATTATCTTTTGTTTTGTTTTTGAGGCAAGAACTTTTTTTATTGATTTAAGTTTTATTGCATTATGATGAGAAAAGATACATGATTTCAATTTATCTGAATTTGTTAACACTTAAAAACATATTTTAAGTAAATAGAGTTACATGACATTCTTGTTTCCCTTTACCCTAATTCCTACCAGAGACTCCTCCTCCAATACCTGCAATACTTTTTGTTTTTTTTTTTAATTTGTCATATTCTTTAAAATTTACAAACTATTGTAACACTAAAAACCAGTATTATAAAAATTGTTTGATATAAAACAACAATCAATTAAACAGTCTTATGTAGATGCTTGTCTACAGCAATACAGAAAATACACCAGGCGGTGGTGGCACACGCCTTTAATCCCAGCACTTGGGAGGCAGAGGCAGGAGGATTTCTGAGTTCAAGGGCAGCCTGGTTTACAGAGTGAGTTCCAGGACAGACAGGGCTACACAGAGAAACCCTGTCTCTCGAAAACAAAAACAAAAACAAAAACAGAAAATACATACATTTGTCTCAATATAAATTTGAAATAACTCCAAATATATTAACTGTATATTTTAAAATACATCACTACTAGTATTTTTTATTTTTTTTAAAGATTTATTTTTATTTTATTTATAGCTGTATAGAGGGCCGTGAGCCATCATGTATGTGGCTGCTGGGAATTGAACTCAGGACCTCTGCAGGCCCCGCTCGCTCTGGCTCTGCTCACTGTAGCCGTCTTCAGACACACAGAAGAGGGCGTCAGATCTCATTATGGGTGGCTGTAAGCTACCATGTGATTGTGGGATCCGAACTCAGGACCTTCGGAAGAGCAGTCAGTGCTCTTATCCGCTGAGCCATCTTGCAAGCCCTAGTTTTTTTTTTTTTAAATGAACATAAATAGATAAAGTCTTTTTGTTTCTTTGTTTTGTTTTTAGTAGAGCTTAAAATCTTGGCTCTTTCTGTGGTACAAGCCCAAAATAAGAACAATTTTTAGATATTGGAGTTCATCGTAATAAGACTGTGCTTTAGTGACCCTCACATCACCAAAAGATTTTACCTCCATTGTAGCTGAGAGTTGACAGTTCTGCTGCGCCAAGGAATGAATTGTAGGCACGATTTTTGGATATAGACTTCCTGCTATGGTCAAAGCTATTTGACTTGAGTGATTGTCATCACTCTCAGCCCACAGAGAACAGGTTACATTCATTTAAGAAATGGTGTGTGTATTAAGATGGTCTATCCATGAAGTCATTCACCACCTGTTTCAATGAACAATGGTTCTGCTTGGAGGGTGGCACAGACATTAGGTGAGGATAAGAATCTGGTTCATTGGCTGTGATGATTTGGAAAAGCATTCATCTCAGAGAAAGAGTAATTTATAAAGTCCTCTTTTTCAAACTTGATACAATAGTTACAAACATCAAGCAAAAACATTCAGTCTCGCTCTTTGTTGCTCTCTTCCACCTCCCAAGTTAATTGTATCTTTCTTTTGGTTGTATAAATTTTTGGAATATGTAAGCTGTTCTGAAAACCACAGTATAGTGTAAAGACATGAAATAAACAATACTATTAATAAAGAGGCTGAGATAGGAGAAGCATGATTTCAAGACCATTATGTGGTACACAGCAAGACAGTGTCAGGTTCAAACAAGCAGAAACTGGGCTCAGGTGTGCTGGTGCAGACACTTAAACCTAACACGGGCAGGCAGAGGCAAATTGACCTCTGTAAGTTGGAGAACTTGTCTAAAAAGAACAAAAACAAAACAAAAACAAAAAACAAAAAAAAAACAAAAGTCACTTAGTAGGGTAAGAGTGCTTACTACCAAGCCTGATGACTTTAGCTTGATCTCCAGGACCAGACGACAAGCGAGAGAACTGACTTGCCCACGGTGTCCTCCGACCTCCACATATGCTTTATGGCCTACCCTAGAGTTCATGCACACAAGCACAAACTTTCTTTTATTTTTTTTAGATTTTATTTATTCATTTATTATATATGATGAATACACTGTAGCTGTCTTCAGACACTAGAAGAGGGCATCAGATCCCATTACAGATGGTTGTGAGCCACCATGTGGTTCCTGGGATTTGAACTTGGGGCCTCTGGAAGAGCAGTCAGTGCTCTTAGCTGCTGAGCCATCTCTCTAGCCCCAAGCACAAACTTTTAACAGTTAAATAGAGGTAGGAAGTTAGTGAACCATGAAAGTAAAAAAACACACCTTAAATTCCATTCTTCAGTAGGACTTTCTATTTTAAAAGGTCACTACAGTAAGAAACAGAATACAGAAACTGTTAAGATGTGAACCTTACATATTTGAAAGTTTTATAACTATTTTAGAATTAAATTTCTCCACAGCATGTTTTTGATAATAAACAATGAATTTTTTTCCTCATGAGTAAGAGAGGTTGAAATACCATTTGATAGAGTTAAAGTTAGTAAGAGAAATATTCCATTTTTAGCTCTGGAAGTCAAGTAAGAATATGTTGTATAATACTGTATTTACCTTTATCATACTTTTGTGTGTTTGCTTTGGAGATAGGGTCTCCTGTCCAACTGGTTGACTTTGAACTTGCTATGTAGCTAAAGCTAACCTTGAACTCTTGGTCCTCCTGCTTCTATCCCTCTCTAAGTGTAGGGACTACAAAAGTGTGGGTTACACATGGTTGTCTTACTTTTTCAAGTAGTTTTTCAAATATGTACTTTTTAATTTAAACTTTTATTTATTTATTTATAATTTATTTTAAATGTAGGAGTGCTCTGTCTGCATGTACACCTGCGTTTGAGAAGATGGTATCAGATCCCTTTAGAGATGAGTCATGTGGTTTCTGGGAATTGAACTTAGAACCAGAGTAGTCAGTGCTCCTAACCACTGAACCATCTCACCAGCCCTCAAATATGTACTTTTTAAAAAAAGATTTATTTTTACTTCATATGCATGAGTGTTTTGCCTGCGTGTATATATGTGCAACATGTGTGTGCTTAGTGCCCCCAGCGGCCAAAATAAAGTCTGAAATCCCCTGAAACTGAGGTTACAGATAGTTGTGAGCTACCATGTGGGTACTGGGAACCAAATCCAAGTCCTTTGCAGAAACAGCAAATAGCTCTTACCTGGTGAGCTATCTCTTTAACCCCTCAGACATGGACATTTTAATGCCCAGATTTACCCAAATCAGCCTCTAGAGCCTAAACTAAAGTTACAGTGCTGCACACAGCTAGCCCAGCACGCAGGACAGGAGGCAGGCAGGTGGCTCACTGTGAGTGTGAGGCCATCTCAGTCTATATAATGAGTTCCAGGCCAACCAAGCTGCACAATAAGACTCTACATTTAATTTGTTTTAATTAATTTTGAAAGAATGAAGAAATTAAAAGCATCAACCTAAAGAATAGAAAGAGCTGAAAGACATAATCTGTAGTTGCACCCTGAATGCCACAGGTCAAGGTACTAGCTAAATTATTATCAAATTATTAATTTCAACCTACCTATCATTCACTCTCCCCACCAAGTCTCTCTCTCTCTAAACTTCTTCACATTTATTCTCTAGCAACAGCTCACATTTGCAATCACGCTTCCATGCCTCCCAGTTCTCATCTTCTTCTCACTACCTGAGTAAGAACAGCATGGAAACAAAGCAATTAGCTTTGTTTTATTTCATAATCTAAAGCCTGCTTCCTCATCCCCAACCCCACCCCTACCCCCACCCCTAAAAGCTGCTACAGTTCTTGAATACTTTTTTCAGGGACAGTAAAAAAAAAAATTGCTTCTAGTTGACTGAAGTCTGGATGAAAAGCAAATTTGGAAATCTAATGGATGGGGCACCCATGTATTACAGTATTTGAGGAAATAAAGAAAACAGTGGCCAATAATCACAGGACTCTGGAGGCAGAGGCAAGTGGATCGCTGAGTTCCAGACCAGCCTTGTCTACAAAGCAAGTTCAAGGACAGACAGGGCTACACAAGAAAATTCTATCTTAGGATAGGGGTGGGGTTAGGGCAGGGGGATGGAGAAAGAAAGGAAGGGATGGGGAAGGAAGGGAGGGAAATAATTTGATTTAAAAACTATCATGTTCATTCAGGTCTCTCAACAACTGGAGTGGGGGCTGTCCCTGACTTTGTTGCCTCCCTGTGGATCCTATTCCCCTAACTGGGCTGCCATGTCTGGCCTCAGTGAGAGAGGATGTGCCTAGTCCTGCAGTGAGTGACAGGGTGCTGGGAGAGAAATAGGGGGCAGGGTGACACAGGGGCCTCTTCCTCCTCAGATGAGAAAGGGAGGGGAAATGGGGAAAGGAGTTACAAGAGAGGGAGACTGGGAGGAGAGGGGGAGCTGATATTATGATGTAAAGTGAATAAATAATTTTTAAAAACTATCACATTCAGTTCCAAATTTAAAATGTTTTAATCTATGTGGGGTTAGGGAAAGACAGATATAAATATTTTTTAACAAAAAATACCCAACATGAAATTAAAATTAAAAAGGAATTGAAAAGCCAAATTCACGAGTAAGTTAAACACATGATTATCAAGTTCACTCTAAAGTAGCTAGCTTGGTTTCCTAAGGTAAACTTCTCTTAATTGCAGGAAAGAGTTTGCTGAAAAACCAGACAGTCACATGGGTTTCCCCCTCTTAGCCACAAAAATGAGTTCATGAAAGGCTGAAGCAGCAAATTTCAGAGGGCCATGAGCCACGGTCTGTGCAGAACTTCAGAGGGAGGAAAATTAACATGCTTCTTGATATTCTTTAAAAACAGTACAAAATACTGCTGCGTCAGGGAACCCAGGAAGATTTTACAAGCTAAAAGCTGTTCTTAAAACAGACAAACACAGTCTAAGCAGCATAAATAACAGACTCTTCCCATTAATTAAAAGAAAGCTGAGATTAACTACGCAGACATGAATTTTCAAGCTTGTAAAATGCTGTATTTGGGTTTTCTTTGTCTGTTCTCTATTGCTCTGTTTATAACAATAGAAATCCGTGTGCTGTATTTTCGTTCAGTTACCACCCAGGGAGACCAGTCCATCAGTCAACCAGGTGAAGCATCAGCGTTTCAGTGATCACTGTCCAAGAGCCACCATGATCAGAATAGTGAGGCTACGGCCACCAGCCTGTGAGAACTCAGATTCTAGGGAGAGTCCTTCTACAGTCTACTGAATCTAGAAATCCCCACTGAGAAACAAAACAATTCACTCATGGTAACTCGCCCCCTAAGTAATTTTAAAACTTAAAGTTAAGATCCACGGCAGGAGCTAAGGTGACGTAGTCTCAAAAGCTATCCTTTGACCTCCACGTATGCACCATGGCATTTACATGAACACAGACACAAAATAAATAGCTTGGTTTTGTTTGTTTGTTTGTTTGTTTTTTAAAGTCAGTCAGTGGTGACAGAAAGTCAATGAACTGTGCCCAAGCATAGGACCTGAGTTCAGATACCCAACTCCCCAGTGACAGGTCTAGGTGAGCAGAGATAGACTATGACTCTCTGGCCATCCAGCCTACCCAAAAGTGACCCTGAGAGATCCTGTCTTAAACAAACAAAGAAATAAAATGATGATGATGATGATGATGATGATGATGATGATGATGATGATGAT
>JADRCD010210511.1:0-15364 GCA_019843815.1 Montemys delectorum
GAAAAGCTGTAATTAGGTAAACCAGCAGCAAATGCTGGTGAGGATGTGGGGAAAGGAGCCCGTAGACACTGCTGTTGGGAACAAAAGCTAGTCCCTGTGGAGATCTCGGAGACGGTCCTCTAAAAAACAAAAGCTAGATCCGCCTTATAATGCAGCTGTCCCACTCTGAGGTGTGTCCCAAAGCATGCCACAGAGGCACCTGTAGGTCCATGTTTTCTGTGGCATTCTCTGTCTGCTAAGCTATGGAACCACACTAAATGTCCATCAATGGAGGAATGGATCAGGAATATGTGGCATGCATATACAAAGGTGTTTTAGTCAGACAGCCACAGAATAAAGTGATGTTTGCAGAAAAATGAATCAAACTGCAGAGCATTGTATTAACTAAACTATAAAAGCCATATTCAGAAAGATAAATTTTTTGCATGTGGGTCTTAAGAGTGTATATATAATTTTTTACATGTTAATATAGATCTAAAGATAGATGGCATGAAACTAGAAAAGGAAATGCAGAAAGAGTAAGCAGAGACAAACATATGGTATGATTGGATGAAAATATCCATGAAGCCTATTATTATAATATAATGAATATATACGAATAATAACGAAAAGGTAGGGACCTGACAAAGGCTGAGCATCACCTTTGATTGGGTATCCATGAATGCCTGCCCACAGCCGCCGGTAATCCTGCTTCATTGTCCACATTCCTGTTCTTCCCCAGCATCAGTTTTAAATATGATGATTTCAAACCACCAACTTCTCAGAGAGAAGCTCTCAGGAAAACCTCCATCCTCCCTGCGGTGTGACAGGCACTCAGACAGGCAGCCCAAGCCAGCCATTCTCAGCTTGAGACTGTCACGTCGACTTGCTTGTCCTGCGGACAGAATCTTTCATGACAAAATCCCTTTTCTCTTCCCCTAACCCTGCTCCCACAGGCTTCCTACCCACCTGGCCTGAATGGAAGGCGCTAACACCATTCCTCTAGCCGCTAACCAAGAACCTCTGTCACGGCCCTGTGCTGTCAGTTAAGTTCTGTCATGCTACCAGCCTGGTTTTTTAATCCATTTATGTCTCTCCGTCTTGTCTTCCGTGTCCTGTCCGTCCTCACTCTTCCTGCGGCCCTTATTTCACTAAGAAAGCAAATCCAAGAAGTGCGCACTCCTCACAGCACATCTACTGCTCTAAGTTGTGTTGCAGCCCGTCTTCCTCCCTCCTCATCTTCCCACCCCCTCCCCCTCCTGTTCCTTAGGACCTTCCCTTGGCACATCCCAGGCCAGCCTTCCAGCCTGGCCTTTCTGTATCGCCAGTGTTCTTTTCCCTCTCCGTGTTCCCATTAGCATACAAATAAGCTATAAAATCTCCTGTCTTAAATTTTCTCTCCATCTTTCAGCCGTGCCATTTTTCTTTCTAGCAAGGCTGTTCAAAAATAGTTGCCATGCCTGATTCTTCTTATTATGCTTTCACGCCCACGCTCCACGGAGACACAGCCCTTGTTAAAATTGTCAGTGACCCCTGGCAAATCCAATAGCCAATTTTCAGTCTCTTACTTAGCTTGCCAGCATTCTGGGGGCTTCTTCATTTGGCTTCTAGTTCTCATTCTCTCTCTCTCTCTCTCTCTCTCTCTCTCTGTGTCTCTCTCTCTCTCTCTCTCTCTCTGTCTCTCTCTCTCTCTCCCTCTCTCCCTCTTCCTCTCCCCCTCCTCCTCTCTCTCTGTCTCTCTCTTTGTCTTTCTTTCTGTCTGTCCCTGTCTCTGTTTCTCTCTCTTGCTGTCTCTCTCCTCCCCCTTCTCTCTCTGTGTGTCTCTGTCTGTCTCTTTGTCTCTGTCTCTGACTCAGTCTCTCTCTCTGTCTCTCTCTGTCTCTCTGTCTCATGACAGGCTTTCTCTGTAGCCCTGGCTGTCCTGGAACTCTCTTGGTAAACCAGGTTGGCCTTGAACTCACAGTGATCCACCTGCCTCTGCCCCGAGTGCTGGGATTAAAGGCTGCCATCACCAGCTGGCTCAGAGGCACTCCCTTGCTTCCTCCTCTTTCTCGACTTGTCTGTTTTGATGAATCCTCCCTTTCTTGAACTTAGTTTTTGGACATTTTTTTTCCTACCTCTTCTACTCTTACCCTCTGGTGATCTCAAGCAGTTCTATAATTTTAAGTAACAGTTATACAATAAAATTATACTTCAACAAGATTCTGAATTTTGGTCTCACTTCTTTTTACTCAGTAAACCTCAAGTTTAAATATTAAATTATTTTATTTATTATTAAATTAGATATTAAATTAGATTACTAGATATTAAATTTAGATATTAAATATTTCATAGGAATGAGACTTCCCATGGCCCACAATAAACCTTGATCTCTGAAGCCCCCTTTTCCATCTCCCCCTCCCGCAGGCACCCTCACCTAGCTAAACCACCATTCATCAAGTTGTTTGAATCAAGACCTTTGGGGTCACCCTTGAGTGCTCTCCTACTCTCATAGCCTGTGCCCACTGCACCCATCATCAGTGAACCTGCTGAATCGGTCTCTCTACTGTACCCAGAACTGACCCCTGCACTGCTTCTCTGAGTCCACTTCCTGCACTCCTGCACAGGCCTCCTATTCAGTCTTCCTGATTCTCTCTTGCCCCCAAGTTCTCTGGTTCCCGTCATTGTAGCGGTCCTCAAGGCCCTGGGAAGCCTTGCTTTCTTGCTCATTCCCCATCCCCCCACCCCCTTAATAGTAACTTTTGACTTTATTTGTAATCGATGAGGGATGATTGTATTTATAAAAAAATATATAGTGTTTGGTGTATCTCTACAGTATGAAATGCTTAACTCAGGCTAATTAACATAACCACTTTTTGTGCATGGAGAAAACAAAAAAAATCTGTAAATTTAGGAGAGCAGAGCTGCCACCACTTGGGTGCATTTTCCTGTCTAAATGTTACATGGAACCCTGGTCCCCAGGGTGGGAGAACCGGGCATGTAGCCTAATGGCAGACGTTTGGGTCATTGCAGCTTTATTTTGTGGATCAGTAAGTACCACCAGGAGAGGGACTTGCAGGAGCACTCTGTCTCCTGTCCTTCTGCCATGTAGTGACATGGTGTCCCTTCTCTCAAGGATGCACGTGTCACCATCTTAGAAGCCGAGAACCAGGCTCTGACCTGCCTGTTTCTTGGTCTTGGCTGTCCCAGCCTCTATAACTCTGTGAGATGAATCTTATCCTAAAATTACCCATTTGTGGTATTGGGCTACAAAAGTCCCAAGCAGTCTAGCAACACATTTTTAATCATGCTCACCATGTGTGCAGGACATCATTATGACTTGTTCTCCCTAAAATTCTGTGCCCTTGGACCTTCATCCTCCCCTTACCCCTGCCCTGTCTTGGTGCTCTTGAAAACGAGTGTACCAAGGAGCCCAGAGCCTTGTCCTGTCTGCAGTAACTTTGCACAGGCTGTGTTCTTCCTGGATGTTTATCCTGACATCCATGTGGTTAGATCTCACTCTTCATTCAGATCCCAGTTCACTGTCCTCTCAGGACAAATAACACACCGGCTCCTTCACCTCTCTGCTTTGAGCCTTTGTTACATTCTATCATGTCGTACTATGGGCTCCTAGGTCCTCCAAATGTTCCTACGTTGAAGTGTTCAGCCCTCTTCCTTCAGACAGATTAAAGATGCCATCGGGCTCAGTGAGGTCACATGGCTGGGTCCTGACCCAATAGGACTGCATCCTTATAGGAAGAAGAAATTGGGGCACTGAACAGAGGGGATTCCATGGGACCACACACCCTAAGACTGCTCTCTCTGTGAGCTAAGGAGAGAGGTCTCAAAAGACCAACCTCACCACGCCCCTCACCTTAGACTTGCTCCAGTGCTAAAGAAATGAATGAACTGATGCAGCCTGTGGGCCTTTTGTTACAGCAGCCCTCAAAAGTACCACCCCACCACCACCACCACCACAGCATTTATTAGAGCTTGCTGCTACAGATTCATGGATTTGCTTGTCCCACTGACTAGGAAGTAAGCTCCACAGTGGCAGACTTGATCGACCCGTCCATTAGCGCCTTCAGCAGAAGGCTGGTATCTAACACATGCTCGGGTACTGGAGTGTTTGAGTGGCAGGTCCCCTTCTCTGTCACTGCTTCCCATCATCCTCCGAGGTCTGACCTCTCCAGCCTTGTTTCTCACACACCTCCCTGGCCAGGCAGGTATAGATTATGTGTATGGCTCTTTCCAGCCAGCGCCGAGCAATGGGCATCTCTCGGGAGAATTGGCACAAGTGCCACAAGACCAGGGGTAAGGGAAAGCCCTACCACAAGAAGCGGAAGTATGAGCTGGGACGGCCTGCTGCCAGCACTAAGATGGGCCCTCGCCGCATACACACGGTCCGAGTTCGGGGAGGCAATAAGAAGTACCGTGCCCTGAGACCGGATGTGGGGAGCTTTTCCTAGGGCTCTGAGTGCTGTACTCGAAAAAACGAAGATCATTGATGTTGTCTACAATGCATCCGATAATGAGCTTGTCCGCACCAAGACCCTGGTGAAGAACTGTATTGTGCTCATTGACAGCACACCGTACCGGCGGTGGTACGAGTCCCACTATGCGCTTCCCTTGGACCGCAAAAAGGGGGCCAAGCTGACTCCTGAGGAGGAAGAGATCTTAAACATAAAAAAACGATCAAAGAAAATTCAAAAGAAATACGACGAAAGGAAAAAGAATGCCCAAATCAGCAGTCTTGTGGAGGAGCCGTTCCAGCAGGGCAAGCTTCTCGCCTGCATTGCCTCAAGACCAGGCCAGTGCGGCAGAGCAGATGGCTCTGCGCTCAAAGGCAAGGAGCTGGAGTTCCATCTGAGGAAGATCAAAGCCCGGAAAGGCAAATAAGCCTCATTCATAGTGTAATAAAGGTGTTTGCTGTCCTACATGTTAAAAAAAAAAAAAAAGATTATGTGTATGTAAATTATTACATCTGTTTATTTTGCATGTGTGGGTAGGTGGGCACATGGCACAGTCTGCATACGGAGGGTCAAAGGACAACAATGAGTTCTCTCCTTCCACTGTGTGGGAATTGAACTCATGTCGTCAGACTTGGCAGCAAGTGCCTTTAGCCCCACCCCCAGCCATCCCTCCTGCAAGCCATCCTTCCAGCCCTGAGAACTATATTTAAAAAAAAAAAAAAAAAAAGGAAATCCCACTTTTCTGTCCTTTTTCTTCATTGCACACATTCCATCCCCTGGCCCTGCACACATGTTGCCTTTACCTGTCCACTCCTTGCTAATATGGTCCTGTTGATCACTTCCACGTAGGACCTTGGTCTCTCATTATGTGTCTTGCATGTTATTGTAGTCTATAGGCAAGTGCAGGGATTGGTAGGACACGGGACTTCAGCAAAGGTGTTCTGACCAGCAAGGGAAAGTGAAAACAGTCTCCTTGTGTGCACGCTTCCCTGTTCGCCACTAGGGGGAAGCCTGGAGCAAAGGAAACCACCTAGGCTGTAGCCGGGTTCAAATTCTGTTTCCAAAGATCTTATTTCTCCCTTCATTTAAATGGCAATAGTGATGCTTAATTACTATTTATTTCTTATAGCCATGTCTCAATTGTGAGCCTCTACTGAGCAAACACAGAGTGCCCCAAATGTCTATTCTCCGTTTCTCCCTGCTTCCTACTACAGTTTTACCTGTGAGGGTTTCCTCTCCTGAGTCCCACCCCCCAGCCCCCACCCCACCCCTACACAACCCCCCACCCCCTACCCCCGCCCTGCTGTGTGACCATGCCCAAGCAACACATCTGAGGGAACAGTCACATCCTGACTCCCTCCCTCAGTGCTAGTGTGACCGAGGGCAAGTCACTTCTAGGAGCTTGTGTTTTCCTATGAGGCAGGGACATTGCTAGTTGCCCACCAGGCAATTTGGCCTAAGCGTGGAAGGAGGAGGATGAGTGTGAGGGGACTTCATGGCTCCTCCCCTGTCCCAGGACTCCTCTTGGAGTCCAAGAATGCTGCTAAAGAAATCCTAGAGATGGCTTGTTCAAGAGTGGCAAAATAGGGCTGGAGAGATGGCTCAGCGGTTAAGAGTACTGACTGTTCTTCCAGAGGTCCTGAGTTCAATTCCCAGCAACCACATGGTGGCTCACAACCATGTGCAATGGGATCCGATGCCCTCTTCTGGGATGTTTGATGGCTACAGTATACTCATATGCATAAAATAAATATGTTTTAAAAAAGTGGCAAAGCAAAGGGCTTCCCTAGACTCTCCCTTCTCCAGCTCTCCCTGCCTCCTGCCATAGCTGTGCTCAAGCCAGGAGGCTGTAACCTGCAAGGACTCACCTGCTAGAACTTTCTGAGGGCCTTGATCCTGCTAGTCAATGAAATGAAATCACTGACATTAGGTACATCCAGTCTGTGCTTCAGTTTTGTGCACATTCTCCATCCAGTTTCCTCACCTGGGAAGTGGAAGGGGAAGTTCTCCGAGGAGACAGCAAGGAACCAGAACCCAACCCAGAGATGGGGCGCAGAAGCCTCATCTTAGCACCGTAGTCCTCAAAGCCCCAGGACCAGACACACAGGCCTCGTGTGGTCTTTCTGAGACACCTGAATTCCAGTCTTTTAAAGTGGTACCTGGCCCCCTGCTAAGCTACGATCTTTTGGGGACATTTCCTGGACACCTCAGAAACCCCCAAAGGAGGCCTGTCGGAATAAGGGCTTGCAAAATAAAGTGTCTACTGCTGTGTTTGCTGAATGCCTGGGGAGGTGGGTGGGTGGGGAGGGGTGCTGCTAGGATGGTGTGTCCTGAGGATGCCTGGCAAAAGCTAAAATCCTGTTTTAGCTGGCTGGAAGGGCAGGTCTCTGGGGAACTGGTTTGTGCTCTGTTCAGGTCCTGCCCTCTAGTGGCCAAGAGACTCTGCAAGCCTTTGCTGCCTGACTAGCCTCTTCAGGGAACGGGAAAGCATTTTCCCAACAGAAAGCTGCTCTTCTCCTTTCTCCTTTCTCCCTACCTGATTTTTGAGATGAGGCGCTCACTGAAGAAACGGGAGAGATGCACAAGGGATATTTATGAAGCAAAGGCTAAACATGGTCTGAGGATGGAGAGTACCTTGGGGTCCTGCCAAGCTGGTGACAGTCCTCCCCTCTGCCTTTATTGTAGGTATAATTTTGGACAAGTCTGTTAGCCTCATGCTGGTGAACTATATAGAACTAGGGTGTGGCTCACTTGTGGAGCCTGTGCTTAGCATACACAAGGCCTGTGGTTTGACCCCTAGTACCACAAATATAAGCTATGCAAATAAAAATATTTACACATCTTCTCTTTGTAAAAGAAGATCTAACTTGACTTCTTCCTCTCGGTGTTGTCTAAGGGTCACATAGCTTAGGTAGGTGAAGTTCTTCCTCAGATAAAAAGTGCCATATGACTAGAAGGCCCTGCCCGTATTGTTCCAGAGAAGTCTATGTGCCCCTCCCTTCTCTCCAGAATCTTCAGACCATTACGCTTGGTGCTAGCATACCCCTAACAGCTACAATTTCTGTGGCTGGGGGTTGCATGAACCACACACCTACCTTGCTTGGAGTTGACAGCCAGGGACCTGAATTCTAGCTTTTCCTGGTCCTTGGGACTTTGGGCAACTCTCAAAGCACTGCAGATTCTGTTGTGTGTTGTGTGACGATGCTGTCTGCTGAGGTACGGTGGGAAGGTGTTAAGCAAAATTACTATGTAAGTATTTGGAACGAGCTAGTTGCTCAAATACAGATTTGGAATCCATATCGTCTTACCTTTGGGGTCAAAAGAACCCAGAACTTAACAGCTACTATATGCCCAGACACTGGGTTGCTCCACAGGGCACTGGTTTTGGAGAAGTCAAGTACATAATTTAATATCAAATATACGGCCTAATTATACCAGCAGAAGTACACTGAAAGCTGGGTGGCATTGGAAGAGTTGTTTCCTATATTTTGGTAGGCAAACAGGGGTTTTCCCTCCACCCCCATCCCCACCCCAGGCAGGCTTCTCAGAGAGACTTCTGGATTTGGGAGCGATTAGAAGTCTCAAAAGTAAGGAGAAGATGTTGGGAAAATGGCCTGCGCTGAGTCTCTGCAAAGGACAGTATTCATCAGAGAATTCATTTGGAAGGAAATAGGGTGTGAAATAGCAGGCTAGGCTTTCAACTTTGGCATCGCAGCCTCAGAAAGCCAGAGCTTCAGCAGCGGCCCAGGCTCAGCTGGGGCGGGCGGGGGCCACGTCTGGAAAGCAGCTGGGGATGCTTAGAGACCACAAATGGCTGAGCTGGGGAGGAACTGATTGAGTGTGTAATTAAGGGAAGGGCTGTATAACACTCGGGTAAGTAGAACTGGATGGGGTCAAGCCAGCGGGCCTTCTGAGAGCTGAGAGAGCAGCAGCCAAGGGCACCGTTAGAAACTGAAGCCAAATGCATCCAGGTGGACACAACTCACATGGGCCTTGGAGGGGGAAGGGCAAGAGAGGTGAGGGGAAAGGCGGCCGGCGGCAAAAGGCTCGACCACTCCCTAGGTCAAAATGTCCCCTCTTAGTACCTCAGTAGCTCAGCTCTAGAAATAAGTATGCAGCAGTGGCGAGTCCCATGGGAAGGAAAAAAGTGAGCTAGGCTGTGACCAGGCCAACGTCACACACACACACACACACACACACACACACACACACACACACACAGCAGGATGGAGATTCCATGGGTTCTGAACCGTGGCTGCCTGGCCAGTGTATCGGCTTGTTCTATGTGAACACTGGTGAACAAAGCATTGCTTGGAGTGTGAAGGAATATTCTTGGATCTTGTAGGAGAATCAGGAAATCCACCCAGGTGCAAGCACAGGGTTTCTGTGAACAAGATGGGTGTAGAGAGGCACAGTGCTGGAGCAGTTCAGCAGGCTCTGGACAGGTGAGTTCATGGAACCCGAATCCCGAGGGTATGCTGCCCCTGCCTACCTCTAGCCTCATCCCTTACCACGATTGTCCTTCCCTAGACTGGGAAAAGTTGTCCTCAGACCCCATCTTTAGAGATTCTCCCTTCAGAGCTTCCCCAAGGAAGAGCACACCGATTGGTAGTCTAGAACCTAGGAGTCAGTGCTGAGACCATACATACAGGTAACATACAGACTGCGCAGGCTATATGTAGGAACACACACACACACACACACACACACACACACACACACACTATATATACATATATGCATATATATATATGCATGCAATAACAGTTAATCAAAAGGAGGCAAATGAGCTTGGAAACGATTAGGGAAGGGTATATGGAAGAGCTTGGAGGGAAGGAAGAGATGAGATAGTGTGACTGCCAAGTGATCTCAAAAATTAAAAAAAAAAAAAAATAAGAGAGAGAGAAAAGATGTCTTTCTCGAACCTGACGGCATCGGCCTGTGTAACTCTGAGTAGGGGCTTATGTTTATTTTCACAGGTGTGGCAGAATGACTGGTCAGGCACACAAGCTCTGGAGCCCGACTACCTAATCCCACAATTGGATAGAGGTTTTAGTGAGAAGTCCCTTAAGTTATGAATCAATAACATGACATGGTCCTCAGAATTCTAAATGTACCATGGCTGCTCCATTCCTTGGGACCTGTGCAACCCAGAGAAAATGGCTTGACTTCTCTGTGCTTCCGGGCCCTTTATCTATACCCAGGGATCATCATGGCATTCACCACAGGAGGTTTTATCAAGAAAAAAAAAAAAAAACACAAAGCGCATTTAGAATTATACATCTCATCAGAAATGCCCCGCAAACGTTTGCCTTTATTTAAGGTTTAGAAAAAAAAAATCATCTGGTCTCTTCTGTAGGCAGGCGTCTTGTGTGGTTTGCTATTATTGTGTGCTGTTGAATGCATTGCCTAGTGTACATAGATCATGACCTGGAGCAGAGTGGGGCTCAGTATGTAATCTGATTGAATTTAATGCTTAAAACAGTTAATTCAGTAGTCTATGTTCTTTGGAGACATATTCCACATTATTCCATAGGCTTCTACCTCATTGTACATGTTAATTTCACAATTTGCATAAAAACCAACTTAGAAGAGCTTGAAGTAATAATATTTACCAAAGACAAAAGTGGGAGGGGATCTTCCAGGGTGACCGAGTGAGTTAACAGATAATAAGTATACCAGTAAGTTCCTGTGAACGTAAGTTTTGGATGCTGGGCCAATACTGAATACAGGGCTCTAATCCTAGGTCCTCAAAAATCAGTTTCCCACAGTTGACAGAGGCTTTCCTGAGCATGTGATGTTCAGTATGACGGGGTCCTCAGAATTCTAAATGTACAGTGGTCATCTGGTACCCGGAAGAAAGGGTATGATGACCCTGCCCTGTGTTATACATGTGTGCCACATGGCCAGAGAACGGTGCATAGGTCTTAGAGCCAGGTTGGGAGCCAAGCTAGACAAACTCATCAACCAGAGAAACACCATCAAGAGGAAAGAATCAAAGGGACTGAGTCGTCCCAAACATATCAAATACATGATTTATGTGGGCCTGGAGGACACACTCAGACAAGCACCTACAAGTTAAGGTGGAGAGGCTTGAGATCAGTAGAAGGGGAGTCTTTGAAAGAATCAGAGCCGTGCACGGATGAATCGGGCCACCTCAGAGGGTGGTGTCCCTGGAGGACTGTGAGCTTACACTGGCACCGAGCCAGGGTCACACCCTGACCAGTGTCTGCTTACTCCTAGAGTCTGCGGTTCTGAGATTGCACGGCATCCTTTATCCTCCTGGACAGTCTGAGTCAGAAAGCCTCCTTTTGCTTTTCATGTGGTCGGGAGCAAGGTTCGGTCCTCTAATCTGATGATTCTGAACATTAAAGAGGGCGCACAGAGGTGCTTGAGAATCTGGTGACCCTGGCCTGACCCCCAGGGACATTGCCTCGTCAGGCTTGGGAATGGCAGGGAGCAAACAGTAGCCTGGGGATACAGCTTCCGGTCACTGCTTCACCTGCCTGTGTTGCAATGTCTACTCTGATACTGCCTTTCTACAAGGCTTTGAAGCATGATCTCTGAGAACCCCGGGGCAGCAAGAGGCTTTTGAATCAATCCTGGGAGAGAAGAGGCATCTTTTGATGCCAGCTAGAACCCTAGGGCTGGAGCTGAGTCTGGGCTACAGAGCCGGGTGACACGAGGAGCCAAGGGAGGTGGTACTCAGTGGGATTTGTTTCTTCCTCACCCTGCCCTTATTTAAAAACCTTAAAAATAGATGCATTTAAGTGCTTGGGGAAGCTAACTTCTGTTCTATGCACCAACATATTTCTCTGACCAGACAGCTAATACGGTTATAGCCTTTGCTTAACAAATATGGTTTTTCTCTAGCAGCGATTTCACATGGATTACATGAGTGATTGTTTCCTTCTCCAGCAGGCACCTGAGACTGAAGCACCATGGGAAATACCATTCCTAGGCACCGTGTTCTTACTCAGTTTATTGAGATAGTGACAGTTGTTTTCTTTTTCTTTCTACCATTTTTTTAAAATCCCGATCAGCTGACCTTCATTTGTCCTTTGTCCTTTGAATGACTCAGGCTCTTTAGAGCCCTTTTTGGGCAGACGTTGAGCAATCTGACCTGATTTTCCAGGTATTCCAGTTTCTCCTCCATGCTGGGGTTGTCAGGGCTGCTCTGGCACCAGTCACCCTTGGGTCCCGTCATGCAGTAAATGGCCACCAGGAGGCACAACATTGAAAATGATAGATGCTCTCCCCCAGAGCAGTTCTGAGAAAACAAACATGGAATGTGGAATGTAGGGTTCTGTGTGTGTGTGTGTGTGTGTGTGTGTGTGTGTGTGTGTGTGTGGTGTGCATGTGTGTGGATGGGTGTGTATGTATGTAGTGGTGTGCATGGGTGTATGTGTGTGTGCCTGTACATGTAGTGTAAGAGACAAGGGGATGCATCTGTGAGCCTTTGAACTCACTGCTGAAGCCACTTCAGATCTTGTCTTTGCATTGCAAGCTCTGCGGTGACTCAGAAATGCTCAGATAAACCCTAAGCACACACACCTGTGTTATCTGACATCAATTTCACAAAAACCATCCTTGCCATCAGCACCTGGAGAGAGGCAAAAACAGGCCTGAGACTCCATGGCATCTTGGCTTTTGCCACTCCTGTCTCTGTAGTGTCCTCTGGAATGCATCTTCCCTTACCTCTGTCTCCTTTCCCTCAAGTGGTACTTGCTCCACTTGCTGTCTGGTATCTTCCACCCTGGGCCCAGATTCCTTTCCTGTGTCTTGTGATTTCTCTATCAAGGATGGCAGGAATTCTATTACCCAATCGTTCTCACTGGGTGGGCACCTTCTTTTCTCTTAAAACAGTTTTTCTGTCGCCTCACACTGCTTACTTCTGTTTTCCTTTCATTTTCCATCTACTTTCTCCATCACTTGCCTGTTGCTGACTGCCAAACCTACTAGTTCACATAATGTGCAGAGTATCTAACACACACACATACACACACACACACACACACACACACACACACACACTTGAGTGCACACACATGCACATCCATACCATATTTCTGTTTCTTCTGCTCTACCAGAACTGCTCTCTGGAAGAGGAATGCATCCTCTTCCAAGCACTTCCAAGCACGACTGTTGGTGATTTGATTCCTGAGGGCATTGGCCCTGGGTCGCCTCATCTACTTCTGGATGCCACTGTCCCCACCATTTGGGCTTTTTGCAATTTAGTGTTTCCTTAGCTACTTTAATGGCTGATTCTTTCCACCTGAATTGCCATTTCCTTGACAGTTTAGAAGTAGAAACGAGTGGGAACATTTTCATAAGTTCCTCTGAGCTTGCATTCCTTCTGCTGGAGCTTTACCCGCTTCGAGCTGCTGAGCTCATGGGCTTAGTTCTTAGCCTCTACTTGGCTTTCTGTTCTCTCACATTCATGGAGAGAGCCCTCATCTCCACACTCAGTCCAGATGTGCCGTCCTCTCCCTACACATGTGGGTGACACATCACCTCACATCACTTAAGCCCTAATGAGTCCCTTCCTCAACTTCCTTCACTTTTAATGAGGACGCCATAAACTTGGCTAGAGTCAGGTGGGAGGAAAACTAAAGGTTTCTTCTGGGGGTGGTGAAGGCAAAAACAGGCCCAATCTACAGGGGAAAGGTATAATGGAGGAGCTGTAACAGTGACACACACTACAACCCCAGCACTTGGGAGGTAAGCCAGGATTGCAAATTTCAGCAACTAAACAACTTCAGCAAAGTAGCTGGATATAAAATTAACTCAAGCAAATCAGAGGCCTTCCTATACACAAAGGATAAACAGGCGGAGAAAGAAATTAGGGAAACAACACCCTTCACAATAGTTACAAATAATATAAAATACCTTGGTGTAACTCTAACTAAGCAAGTAAAAGATCTGTTTGACAAGGACTTCAAGTCTCCGAAGAAGGAAATTGAAGAAGATCTCAGAAGATGGAAAGATCTCCCATGCTCGTGGATTGGCAGGATTAATACAGTAAAATTGGCCAACTTGTTGAAGGCAATTTACAGATTCAATGCAATCCCCATCAAAATTCCAACTCAATTCTTCACAGACTTAGAAAGAGCAATTGGCAAATTCATCTAGAATAACAAAAAACCCAGGATAGCCAAAATCATTCTCAACAATAAAGGAACCTCTGGTGGAATCACCATCCCGGACCTTAAGCTGTACTACAGAGCAATTGTGATAAAAACTGCATGGTATTGGTACAGTGACAGGCAGGTAGATCAATGGAACAGAATTGAAGACCCACAAAACCCAAAGACTGGGGCCAGGGGGATACTCACTTGACAGAATGGGTTTTTTTTAGCATGGGGCTCAATCCCCAGTAAAGCCAGTTAATTCCCATTTAGTTTGCTATCTACTAATGTGACTAAACAAACTACGTGACCAAAATAAGTTGGGAAAGAAAGGGTTTATTTCATTTTATATCTTAATGTCCGTCATGAAGGGAAATCAGAACAGGAACTCAAGTAAGGCAGGAACCTGGAAATGAGCTTTTGTGGAGGCCACAGAAGGGCGCTGCTTACCAACTTGCTCTTCAGAGTCACATTCTGCTCCTTTCTTATACCACTCAGGGTCACCTGTCCATGGGTGGTGCTACCCGCAGCAAGCTGAGCCCTCCCACATCAATCATTTATCAAGGAAGTTCCCATAGGGGGCTGGTGAGATGGCTCAGCAGTTAAGAGCACTGACTGCTCTTCCGAAGGTCCTGAGTTCAAATCCCAGCAACCACATGGTGGCTCACAACCATTTGTAATGAGATCTGATGCCCTCTCCTGGTATGTCTAAAGGCAGGTACAGTGTACTTACATATAATAATAAATAAATCTTAAAAAAAGAAAAAAGAAAAGAAAAGAAAGTTCCCGCAGACTTGCCTACAGGCCAATCTGACGGAGGTGGTTTTTCAGGTGAGGCTACTCCTCCTCCCTCACACACACACAGATGGACCTAGTTTGTGTCAAGTTGAGGAAACATGAACCAGCACAATTGCAAATCCTTTTCTTTCCTTATAAATCTCTCCGACGTAAGCACTCTGTTCTTCAGGCTGAAATGGCCAAATGAGCATGGTTAAGAGGGTGGAAGGTTTGGGGAGGCGAGGGCAGAGCACCAAGCTGCTTTTAATGAGCTCGGATCTTCATATGTGATGAACAAAACCCCGAGACAGTTAGAGAACTCACATGAGTTGTGTCCGACAGCAACACGTGAAAAGCCAAGAGACACATTTCTAGTCTCAGAGAGCGAAAGCACAAAGGCAAAGATGGCCTCAGTTTTTAAGGTCCTCCATGGACCACGGAACCTAAGACTGGTGATGCCTCATTTCTCCCACACAGGAAGCTGTGAGCACTGGCATGAAAGCAGTAACCATCCTTTGGAGATGGAACTTAAATGATTTCTTTGCTCCTGAGGGCTAAGAGGCCAGTGGATGGAAGATTCCCGGGACATTTGCTAACACTGGTCGTGGTAGGTTACCTAGCTTAGATGATAACAGCCTCCTCTTCCTTCCCACCATGCCTGGACTCGAAAACGCTCTCTCTGACTTCCTTACTGGACTCTGAGTTTGGTGAGAGTGGTTTAGGACCACATGCGATCCGTTTACTGCCGGACGACTGCTTAGCCTTGTGGGTACTGATAAAAGAGTCCTGGGGCCGGAGAGAGAGCTCAGTGGTTAATTTACTGCTCTTCCAGCAGGCCCAAGTTAGGTTCCTAGCATCCATATGGATCAGTTCACAACAGCCTATAACTCCAAGGCATATCACAATGCCCTTTCCTGGCCTCTGCAGGCACCCATGCACACATGGCACATGCAAACACACATATAAGTTAGAAAGAAAGGAAGAAAGAAAGAAAGAAAGAAAGAAAGAAAGAAAGAAAGAAAGAAAGAA
>JADRCD010210512.1:6060-16927 GCA_019843815.1 Montemys delectorum
CTTCTTCTTCTTCTTCTTCTTCTTCTTCTTCTTCTTTTATTTTTTTTTTTTTTTACAGTCCAGTCTTTATCCCACCCTACCTCTGATTGTTCCACATCTATGCTAGCTGGTTTTGTGTGTCAACTTGACACAAGCTAAGAGTCTCTCACCTCCCAGGTCTCTGGTACATTCCAGAAGGTCCCCTCACCTCCTACCTCACGAGGTTGCCTGTTTCCATTCTTTCTGCTGGCCCTCATACACCAATACCTGATTATGTTCCCCTTTTTCCCTCCCTGTCCCCTTTCCCACCCATATCCCACCCTCCCTCTGCCCCCTGTGATTGCTTTCTTCTCCCTCCCAGGTGGGATTGAGGCGTCCTCACTTGGGCCCTTTGGTGTGTTTAACCTTCTTCAGTTCTGTAGATTGTATCCTGGTATTCTGCACTTTTTTTTTTGGCTAATATCCATTTTTAGTGAGTATATACCATGCATATTCTTTTGGGTCTGAGTTACCTCACTCAGGATGATATTTTCTAGTTCCATCCATTTGCCTGCAAAACTCATGATGTCCTCATTCCTAATAGCTGAGTAGTAATCCATTGTGTAAATGAACCACATTTTCTGTATCCATTCTTCTGTCTTGGGATATTTGGCTTGTTTCCAGCTTCTGGCTATCACAAATAAGGCCTCTATGAACACAGTGGAACACATGCTCCTGTGGCATGGTAGGTTATCTTTTGGGTATATTCCCAAGAGTGGTATAGCTGAGTCTTTAAGTAGATCTATTTTCTGTTTTCTGAGGAACCTCCAAATTAATTTCCACAGTGGTGGTACCAGCTTGCAATCCCACCAGCAGTGGAGGAGTGTTCCTCTTTCTCCACATCCTAGTCAACATGTGCTGTCACCTGAGTCTTTGATCTTAGCTATTCTGATTGGTGTAAGGTGGAATCTCAGGGTTGTTTTGATTCGCGTTTCCCTGATCACTAAGGACTTTGTACATTTCTTTAAGTGCTTCTCATCTATTTGAGATTCCTCTGTTGTGAATTCTGTTTAGATCTATACCCCATTTTTTTAATTGAGTTGTTTAGTTTTTTTTTTTTTTTTTTTTTTTTTGGTGTTTGGATTCTTGAGTTCTTTATGTATTTTGGATATTAGCCCTCTATTGGATGTGGGGCTAATGAAGTTTTTTTCCCCTAGTCTGTAGGGTGCTGATTTGTCTTTTTGACTGTGTTCTTTTCCTTACAGAAGCTTTTCAGCTTCGTGAAGTCCCGTTTATCAATTCTTTGAGCCATTGGAGTTCTGTTTAGGAAATTTCCCCTTGTGCCAATGAGTTCGACGCTCTTCCCCACTTTCTCTTCTATTAGATTCAGTGTACCTAGTTTTATGTGGAGGTCCTTGATCCACTTGGACTTGAGCTTTGTGCAAGGTGATAAATATGGATCTATTTTCATTTTTCTACATAAAGACTGCCAGTTAGACCAGCACCGTATATTAGAGATGCTTTCTTTTTTCCACTGTATATTTTTGGCTTCTTTGTCATAGATCAAGTATCAGTAAGTGTGTGGTTTTATTTCTGGGTTTTTAATTCTATTCCATTGATCAACCTCTCTGTCTCTGTAGCAATACCATGCAGTTTTTATCACTATCGCTCTGTAGTAAAGCTTGAGGTCAGGTATGGTGATTCCCCCAGCCATTCTTTTATTGTTAAGTATTGTTTTCACTATTCTGGGTTTTTTTGTTTTTTCCAGATTAGTTTGAGAATTGCTCTTTTCATGTCTTTGAAGAATTGTGTTGGGATTTTGATGGGGATTGCATTGAATCTGTAGATTGCATTTGGTAGGATGGCCATTTTTACTATGTTAATTCTGCCAGTCTGTGAGCATGGGCGATCTCTCCATTTTTTGAGGTCTTCTTCAATTTCTTTGAGAGACTTGAAGTTCTTGTCACACAGATCTTACACTTATTTGGTTAGAGTTACCCCAAGATATTTTATATTATTTGTGACAGTTGTGAAGGGTGTTCTTTCCTTAATTTCTTTCTCAGCCCATTTATAAAGGAAGACTACGGGTTTATTTGAGTTAATTTGATATCCTGCTCTTTGCTGAAGTTATCAGCTATAGACGTTTTTGGTAAGATTTTTGGGGTTGTTTACTATATACACTATCCTATCATCTGCAAATAGTGATACCTTGACTACTTTGCCAATTTGTATCCCTTTGATCTCCTTTTGTTGTCTTATTGCTATAGCTAGAACTTTGAGTATTATATTGAATAGATATAGAGAGAGTGGGCATCATTTTCCCTGATTTTAGTGGGATTGCTTCAATTATGTCTCCATTTAATTTGATATTGGCTGTTGGTTTGCTGTATGTTGCTTTTATGTTTAGGAATGGGCCTTGAATTGCTGATCTCTCCAATACTTTTCACATGAAGGGCTGTTGTATTTTGTCAAATGCTTTTTCAGCATCTAATGAGATGATCACGTGATTTTTTTTCTTTGAGTTTGTTTATATAGTGGATTACGTTAATAGATTTTTGTATATTGAAACAAACTTGCATCCCTAGGATGAAGCCCATTTGATCATGGTGAATGATCGTTTTGATGTGCTCTTGGATTCAGTATAGTTTACGTTTTTATAGAATAATTTTTTTGTGTGCTTTAGAGTTGTTAAACTGGGTATTAGGAAGGCTGATAGGTTCACTCACATTTATCATTTTTATATTTGCTGAGCTTTAAATTTTGTCTTGTTGATGCAACAGCTGTGCTTCAGGATTTGTAACTTTCTAGTTCCCTGTCTTTGGGCCAAGCTTCCCTAGCACTTGATGCTCTCTTCTCTATTTTGTTAATGAGTTATTTCCTTTCTCTTAATATTGTTTCCAAAACTGGATTCACTGTTGTTGAATCCGGACATCACTTTCTGTTATTTTTTATTTGTGCCGTTCTTACAGAATAGACCATCACTGTGAACACCCATCCCCTGGTCCAGGCCTATGGAGCTGTGACAGTATTTCACTGGCCTTCTAAGGCTGAATTCTTTGCTGAGTAGATGCTGAATATGCAGACAATTCAGGTCATTCTAATCTGATCTGATTTTGGGGGAGGGAAGTGTTGTTGTTTTGTTTTATTGCTTTGACTTTATCAGAGCATCCTGAAATAAGCAGGTAATTAGATAGCCCTCCCAGAACTGTCAATGAACTGTCTAATGCTAGTGCTCAGGATCTGAGGGCAGTCAGGCCACTGAGTGAGGTCCATTGTCAGAACCAACAACAAACAACTCTTTCTCCACCCCACCCCCTTCTGTTTTTTTAAGTTTGTTTGTTTGTTTATTTTTATGAGCCAGGGTGTCACTCTGTAGCTCTGACTGTCCTGGGACTCATTAGGTTGCCCAGGCTGACCTTGAACTGATGGAGATACGCCTGCCTCTGCTTCCTCAGTACTGGGTTAAAGACTTCACCACCACACCCAGCTTTCTTCCCCCAGTTTCTACATGAGGGTTTGATAGGTCTATAATTTCAAAGTACTAAAAATATGGCATACTGCTTATATATAGGGTTCTCTCTTATTCTCTGCAGCTGAATAACAGCCCTGTGGAATTTTCAAAGGGTTGAGCTGGACAAAACGGGCTTAGATGTCTCTGTCTCCTCTACACGTAGATCTTAACCTACTCTGACTTGGCTGAATACTGAATTTGTTGAAGGGTTTGGTGAAGTCAGATTTTGCTGTTTCCTTTGCCTTGCTTACTCTCCCAAGTTGTTGCATCTGAACTGACCCCATAGTCTTCCACTGTTCTCATATGCTGCGTGCCAAGTACATCTGGGGAATAGTCATACTAGCGTGCAGAATGTTGTCCCTGTGGGTTATGAAAACCACCGTATTAATATTGCTTAGTGATGGTTGATCAGCACCCTTTCTCAGTCCTCTCAGTAATTGTTCCAGAATATCTCCTCCATGAGCAAGCTTGTTACCATCTGTGTTTAATACTTCTGATAAACTGACTCCAAATATTTCTTCTCCATCAACCTAACCCTAGCTGTTTCTGATACAGGGATATTAACATGTTTTCTTTGAGCATCATACTTCAAATGAAAAGCTTCTAACTTTTCAAAATTAGAATAGCAACTAGCTTTTGATAAGTAGGTTCTTTGCACCATGGAATCAAAGTCCCAAGGCGTGTGTGTCCTGTGTTTTATGTACTGTTCCTTACAGCATGGAGTGGATGGGTCTGCTCCTTTTCTTCTGCTGATACACAAAGTGAGCCATGGGACATGCAGCTTAGCCCAGTAGCAGCACTGGAAATGAAGTCCGGTTCACGTGACCACAGAGCTGGCTCATGTAAACTTTGCGATGTTTTGTCTCCTTACATTTGCTCCTCTTCTGCCTCGGTTGCTATGACACCATTGTCTCTTTACATTGAAGTGAAAAAAAAATCCTAGTTTCAGATTTTGTTTCTTTTTTAATGGCATAGTCCACTGGTCAGAATGCCTCAGTGCTGCTTTCATGGTGCCAGTGTGCTTGTTCAGTCTCCTTTGAGTGTAGTAGCCTTATAGCTGCCTAAGTTTTCATTCCAGATGCAATTAAGTAATAACTGAAGCGTCTCAGTATGCATGAGGATAAAGCTATAGTTTGGTATACAGTATAATTAGAATCTTATTTCTCTATTAGCTTTTTTACCTCTTGTACCATTGCCCAAGCTATACAGTTAACTCTCTGTACTTCTGTCTTGAAGAACTGTTCTTTAGGGGCTGGAGGAATTGTTCAGTGTCAGTAGAGTTTACTGCTTTAGTGTAGTACCCAGGTTTGATTCCAAACATTGGGCAGCTCACAACCTTCTGTAGTTCAATTTCAGGGATCTGAAGTAATTCTGTAGGCATCATCATACATGTGACATACATACATGCACACATATACATAAAAATATATTTTTAAAGAATTGCAAGGCTGGAGAGATGCTTAGTCCTTAAGAGCAATGGCTGCTTTTACAGAGGACCCAGGTTCTATTCCTTGTACGGTCTTCTGTAACTCCAGTTTCAGGGGATGTTCTGGCGTCTTCTGACTCCATGAGCACCCGGAATGTATTTTGTACATAAGAGATATATATGCTGGCAAAACACCCACACACAATTTTTCCCTCTTTTGAGACATTGTAGCATGATACTTGCCTGCCTGCCTCTGCCACGAGTGCTGGGATTAAAGGTGTGTGCCACTGTATCTGGCACAAGCCTTCTTTTATATATATATAAAATAAGTTACAGTTTACACTGCATTTTCAGGTTGGTTTTCTGTGATGCCTCTGCTCCCTGATGGAAGGCTATCTACCTACTTCCTTCATGTGCTGTAGAGGAAGTGCTTGGCATTCTGTGCCATGCTGAAAACTGTTTGTGTTTGCAGGGTTGTCTCCTCACCAGACTATGAGCTCCTTGACAGAAGAAATCGTGTCTTATTCATCTTTGTATCCTCAGTGTCTGGCACAATTCCTGATATACAGTAAGTGATTAACCCTTTTTGTTTTAAGTGAAAATTATGTAGCATGTAGTCAAACTAAGTGTATGTCAATTATTAATTCTTATACATATATACATCAAGTAGTATATTTTTATAAAATTAAGACATTTGCACGATGCACACCTTTAGTTCCAGTGCTTAGAAGACAGAATGTGTTGGATCTGTCTAAATTTGATCCCTGCCTGGTTTACACACCAAGTTCCAGGCCAGCCAGGAATTTATGTAGAGAGACCCCGTCTCAAAAGAAGTAAACAAAAAAATTGAAAACTGAAGCTCTGCATTTTACTTACTTCTTGAGGTTAAATTTTTAATCATTTCATCATATTTTCCAGTATGTGTTCTTGATTATGCGGGTTAGAATGTATAGGGGATTTATATAAAACGAAAAGAGAAATAGACAGGTAAGTCAGGATAGAGAAAAATGAACAGTTTCTCAACAGGCTGGCATCAAGTTCCCATCTGTGTAGTGTTCTAAACTTACAAAATTTTTGAGAGAACTAATCTGATGTCTTAGATCTCGGCAAGTATCTGTCCAATGGAATAATGAAGCCCTTTGTTTTTGATTGTTTGATTTTTTTTTTTTTAAGTCCACCATTAAATAAAAAAACCCAAAACACTTTTAGCCTATGTGTCATTGAATACTCAGAGAAAGAAGTATCTTTACTGAAGACTAATTAAATGGGTGAGAGCTCTCTATTCCCTTTGTCTTCATCATAGACTTTAGAAGCCACACTTGGAAGGAAGATTAGTGACTTACCCTGACTGCTGTGTACTTGTCGACTTCCATGCATTGTTAGAATTGCTGGGGCTGGGGCGGTAGGTCTGTAAATAAAGCACTTGCTCTCTAGGCATGAGGACCAGAGTTTGGATCCCCAGAACCAGTGTAGGAACTGGGCAGACTTGGAAACTGTCTAATGCTAACACTGGAGAGGAAGGGATGGGATTGTCCAGGGTAAGCCAGGCAGTTAGACTAACAAGAATTGGTGAGCTTGGGGTCCAGTGAGAGACTGCCAGAAAGTAAAATGAGTACAACTGAGGAAAACATTTGAAGTCAATTTCAGGCAGCCATATGCATCATACCATCATACCATCATACCACCATGCCTGACTTTGTCTCCTTTTTAGTACAAAAAAAAAATTCTTTTGAACTTCTTTTCTGCTTACTTATTTTTCTATTTCTGGTATAAAGCATTATGACCAAGGCAAATTATAAAAGAGAGTTTAATTAAGGTTATGGTTCATATATGTTGGACTACCGAGCAAGGGCATAGTGGTAGGTGGCTGGAGTGGCAGCTGAGAACTTACATCTTGCCCCATTAGGGAGTTAGAGAGTACATTGGGAATGGTGTGAGTCTTTTGAAAATCAAAGCCTGTCCCCCAGGGACACACCTCCTCCTACAAGATCACACCTCCTAATTCTTCCTAAACCATTCTACCAATTGGAGACTCAGTATTCAAACGCATGAACCTATGGAGGCCATTCTCATTCAAACCACTATATTTATTCAAAGTTTTTTTTTTTAAATAAAGCTTGTATTTTACTTTAAAGAAATACCAAATTTATAAATGTTTATACATTTAAAGGCAAACATTGAAACATAAAAGGCCACATAGAAGCATCACATTGTGTAGATGATGTAAATTTAGACTTATAACTAAAAAATAATTGCAAAAAAGTCAAGTGACAGCTTGCCATTTTAGCCTCTTTACACCTTAGCAGCTCTCAAATGTGCTTCATTTAATTTTGTATTTGCTTACCAAACTTTTGAGGTCCACCAACCACAATTACACACATTTATTTTCTTTTTCAGTCATAGAATCATGGTATTTTCAAAGGAAATTAGTAGCAAAAGATGAGGTAATAGCAGCCACCGAGCAAACTAAACCCCATTTTATTTCTTCGCTGATAGGATTAGGAGAATTTCTTGTGCCACAGTAGTAAGTGTTAGTGTAGGGCTGAGTGTGGAGAAGATGTTCCTAGCCAGAAATCCCGCCTTTCCCCCACTCACTGGTACATTTCCAAGATTCAGGCACGCCACTGCTTACAGCTATAGTTCCTTTACTCTCTGTAACTCCATTGTGACAATCAGCCCAGTTTATGGAACTGGTTTTTGTCAAGGTATGTTTGAATAGATTTGAATTTTGTTGTATTCATTATGTGGATGGTTATACTTAAAATAGAAGTATAGAAGTGTTTTTATTATAAAACTTAGAATTGACCAAGAAGAGCATATGAAGTTCAACTTCACATGGTAGTGTCAAGGTAATGTCCGTATTCCAACCACAGGTATTAAAGGTGCCCCATTCCAGCTTGATTTCAGAGACCTAGGGCTTTGGATGCGATCCTTTGCCAGAGCAGCCATGTTGCAGAATTAAGATTTCCCTACAGCTTTTCATACTATTTCCAGGGTAGCCTGGGTTTTATTCTTTGGTGCTAGCTGGGACTGTCCAATCAGCCTTGACTGCCCACCCTTGGTTTCTTACCCTTGACTTTAATCTCCTAACCCTCAGACTTGCAATTTTGGGCCCTTCAAACTTCTTTCACTTATATATTGCTACATCTGGTACATTGGTATGTTTTTATGTGCGTTCTTCTGTTTTAGGGCTCTCTTTATTCATCAATCTTGCAAGCCATTCATTTCCTCTTGTTTTGTTAGTTTTCCTGGGAGATGTGAATGAATATTCATTCTTTCTAGGCAAGGCACTGACAACAGACCAAAGAAACAATTACATCCAAGTCCACCTTGGTGAGCCAATGGTTCACTGGAGTTATTTTTAAGAGCACGGTTGAAGAATGTGAATGCGTCTGCAGTTACATCACTGCAGCCTAGGTGACAACTTATAAAAGCTGCATTCCTAGAGCTAGCTCCCTGACCAATGCTCGGGCAGTTCTTGTCCTCAGCAGTCGCTTACTGATTGGGACCTTGTGAATCTTAAAAATGCCTGAAGTTTGGAGCCTTATTTCTAAGCCTAACTTTTCTAGCTTTTGGGGTCCTAATGGGCTTCCCTCTTCCCCCCAGTAGGGATTAATAGTTCAGTTCAGAGGAAATAGCTAGGTAGCAGGTAGGTGCTAAGAAATAGCTTTTGTCTTTATTGATACTTTTACTACTATTTTTCTAGTTCAGTTTATTGTTTTCTTCACGTTAATTGGGTGTAATTAACTCAGGACTTCAAATTCCTTTCCTTAGGTCACTTGATAATGATATCTATATATACTTATTTGTAAGCATAACTTTTTTGTTTTGGTAGTCCACAAACTTTTATGTGTAATATCTTTGCATTCATGTTTTGTTTCTCTATTTTTATTTTTTCTTTTTTTGTTTTTGTTTTTGGTTTTTCAAGATAGGGTTTCTCGGTGTAGCCCTGGCTGTCCTGGAACTCACTCTGTAGACAAGGCTGGCCTCGAACTCAGAAATCCGCCTGCCTCTGCCTCCCAAGTGCTGGGATTAAAGGAGTGCGCCACCACTGCCCAGCTCATGTTTTGTTTTTCATTTGAAAAATTACCATTATGTTTTATTCAGTGAACAGAATTCTAAAATAGAAAGAGAAGCAGCTCCATTCTCTTGCTTCTTCCATGGTTGCTCTTCTGCTTCTTACTGTCTACTTAGTCATCAGGTGTTGTCTTTCACAATACAAAGTTGCTGGACTAGATTGGGAGGTGTCAGCAGGAGTCATTGTTCTTAGGGGTAATCAGAAGCTTCACATTTGAGGTTTTGAAAGGAATGTCTATTACTGATTCATGATCTGGATCTTTGTAGGTAAGAGAAAAGGGCCCATTGTGAAAACTGCAAGTAGCTCGTAGGTGTTGCAATGAAAAACAGCTAAAGTTAAAAGGAAGGACGATTAGTGTTAAAATAGCTTAATCAGAAACACAAGGGATAAGAAACAAAGAGCTTACAACTGAGTATGAGATAGCCCAGGAGACATAAGAGCAAAACAGATGAACAGGCCCATGTTGGTAGACTGGCAGGCTGTCTTTTGTGAATCTTGTCCTCACTCCTGAAAATGTATGCTGGGTCCTATTGCTGCTTTTCATGCTCTTACTTCTAATGTAGCCAATTATAACAGACTAAGTTTCTAAGAAAATGATTTCTAAGAAAGCCTCTACTTACTTCAGAAAAGAGACCCAGACCTGATTGTAAATCAGGAGTTAATAAGAACATCTGTAGCTGTTTTCTGATGCCTGTCCTTTTTCATTTCTTGGAGTAAAGACCTTCTGTTGGCAATACTTTTTTTTGGTTTATCTCAGCAGATTTTCCATGTCTTCTGTGTTCCCCAAAGAGACTTGTAGTGGTTACATTTTATTATTTATTTTAAAAATATTTATTTTTATTTTATGCATGTGAAGGTTTGTCTGCATGTGTATAGGTACACTGTATGTGTGCCTGGTGCCCATTGGAGGACAGAAGAGGACATTAGATTTCCTTAAACAGGAGTTATAGGTGGTTGTGAGCCACTGTGTAGGTGCTGGGAATAGAGCCTGGATCTGCAACCACTGAGTTATCTTTCTAGCCCCTGTTACATAATTAGTTGTAGATCAGCTCATTCTGTTGACAGTGTTGAATCCGCCTTCTAAGCATTCTTGCTGCCCTTGAGGGTGTTATGTTATTTTCAGTTTCAATGTAATCTCTTTTCTTTCTGGTTACTTTTAATGTAAATCTTTTGATACTTCAAAGCTAAAGTGCTGGAAATCTGAGTGCATTTCTTTATACTGTTTGCTTTGTTGTCCAATTGCCAGAGGAACCCCCACACTGATTTCCAGAGTGGTTGTACCAGTTTGCAGGCCCACCAGCAATGAAGTAGTGTTCCTCTTTCTCCACAACCTGTCCAGCATCTGCTGTCACCTGAGTCTTTTATCCTAGCCAATCTGACTGGTGTGAGGTGGTATCTCAGAGTTGTTTTGATTTGCATTTCCCTGATGACTAAGGATGTTGAATATTTCTTTAGGTGCTTCTCAGCCATTTGGTGTTCATCAGTTGAGAAATCTTTGTTTTGCTCTGTACCCCATTTTTTAATAGGGTTATTTGGTTTTTTGGAGTCTAACTTCTTGAGTTCTTTGTATACATTGGATATTAGCCCTCTATCAGATATAGGGTTGGTAAAGATCTTTTCCCAATTTGTTGGTTGCCGTTTTGTCCTATTGACAGTGTCTTTTGCCTTACAGAAGCTTTGCAACTTTATGAGGTCCCATTTGTCAATTCTTGATCTTAGAGCAGAAGCTATTGGCGTTCTCTTCAGGAAATTTTCCCTTGTGCCTATTTGGTCAAGATTCTTCCTCACTTTCTTTTCTATTAGTTTCAAAGTACCTGGTTTGATGTGGAGGTCCCTGATCCACTTGGACTTGAGCTTTGTACAAGGAGAAAGGAATGGGTCAATTTGCATTTTT